>CAXIWF010000207.1:0-98911 GCA_964036045.1 Eutreptiella sp. 'Long Island Sound 2002' | reverse complement strand
CTCGTGGTGAAGTTGTTACTGGGCCTAGAACCAAGGCCAACCCAGGCCTGGTAGAGGTGAGATACAAGCAGGAGAAGGGCAAGACATTTTGGCACCCACTGAGAGACATCCTCCCCATGGAACAATTACCACCAGGCTGCAGGGAGTTTCACCCGGACGTGATTATAGAATCTGAACAAGCAGAGGAAACGGGTACCAGTGGGTCAGACACTTCTTATGCTGCAGAATCCGATGAGGAGGCAGCATGCCGCAAGCGCACAGCGCAGGGTACCCCTGGTAGTGGTCACAAGGCCAAGAAGAAGGCCAAACCGGCAGCCAAGAAGGCCAAAAAAGCCCCTGGTCGTTGTGTTGAACGAGAGGAGATATTACGGATGGCTGCTCAAATAGAGGAAACCCGGAATGTACCAATGGACGTACTCAAAACATATTCAAAGGCTTCCCTCCATGCTCTGTTGGAACAATTTGAGTTGTACTTTCCACAAAGTGCAAAGCACGACATGTTGGTGCTACGCCTGAAGCAGGCAGTGGAGGCTGGGAAGAACCGTCCCCGTTTGGTGCCACCAGAGATGCCTGCAGGGGCATACGGGTACAGCAGATTGTCTCTCCTCAGACACACAGGCAACCCTTTGAACCCCCCCCCTGCACACACAAACACAAGCCCCCCTCCCCCCCCCCCCACACTAGCATTAGGTCTCACCCCCCACACCAGCACGAGCTCCCCCTCCACCCGGCACCACAGCTGTGCAGAGGCATATGATTGTTCACAGAGATACATGAACACTCTTGTTGTCCTGTCCCACCATGGTGCGGCCGCAAGTAGCAGCAGACCAGGCCTCAGAGCGCACCCTGCGCCGCCGCCGGGCTTTCCTTAGGTCATTGAGTGATAAGTTGCTTGGCAAGGCAAAGACCCGTGCCAAACAAAAGATTCGCCGGACTCGGGCTAAACCCTTAGATTGCAAGACGCGTCAACGGGACCCAAAGAATCCGTCGCCATCAACTGTAATGGATGTGCTATTAGCCAAGAGGTCCAGCTACAACACGTGGATGAGGTTTGTGGCTAGCAATGAGCGAAACAAAAGGAGTAAAGGAGTTTACCGTTCGCGTGTGACAACATTGAAGGATTCCCTCGTTGGCAATGTTGGTGGTGTACTGCTAAACCCCAAAGGAGCAAGTTTGCAGACATGGAAGGCTGTAGGTACTTGGTTGTATGTGTTGGACCGTGATCGTATGTATCACTCCAATGTCAAACGCAAGTCGGTAAACGTGTTTATCGACAGCAACGATATGCCTCCGTACAGCGCGAAGACGAAGAAAAAAAATGCACATTGCTAGCTCTCACTGCACCGGAAATTTACCGCCCGCACGAAGTGGATACCATACTGCGTGCAGCATGTAAGCGCTTTTTGCAACTGTTTCCTGATCGCCGCAATATTGTATACGACCCACTGCACTGCATTGCACTGGTGCTCACCATGATCTTGCTTCATGCCTTGGACCTCTTGTTCCAAGATAAACACCCGAATCATGTTGAAGAGTTGAGAAGGATATACCGGCAGCATATACAAGGTGGTGAATATAGGAGCCCGGCTCAGGCTGGACCGGAATACAAAGGATGGAAGCTGTCCAATAACCAAGCAAAGGCATTGCTGGACACGGAGGAGTTCTGGGTTGCTTTAGCAGGGCTCTTTGGGCGTGCTTGTGCACATGTAGTTGATGATTTGGTGTTTTATGTCAATGAGCTCCGCCGGCTGGCAGATCAATTGTTATCATGGAATCCATCTAGAGTGAGCACTCGCAATGCTGATTGTGACCGGCTCCATGCATTGTATATCCAATTGGGTCTCCCGAAGGAACGAATTACGGCGCAAGTGCACTATTTTCTCTGCCACTACCAGTCCCGGCTGGAGTGGCATGGGAATTTGCAAGGCCTCAACACGGAGGGGGGCGAACATTGCCATGGGCACGACAAGGAATTTGTGATGCGTCGCCCTAGTACGCCCCACTGGAAGTGTCCACTAGGAATTGAGATCGGTGTGGAGGATTCTGCCTTAGGGCTGGCGCCATGGGCAGAGGGCCACCAGGTGCCTAGCACGGGGTGTGATCACACCATCACTGTAGGTTTGTCCCAACCTCAAACACCCGCACCCCCCCTCCTCTTCTCATGATAGCCACACAAGCAATGCAGAATCCCCACCTTTTTTCCCATCACACGCGCTACATACATTGCTTGGTGTTTGCCCGCCTATCCATTTTCATACACGATACACAAATTGCGCCCTGCCCGTTTTTTATGACACCCGGACAATTGGTAGCACCCCCCCCCCCCCTGGTTTCTCATATCGCGCACCCTTCTCCTCACCTTACTTTACCTAATTCTTACCCTACCACAGTGCCTGCCACCCTGTCTTCATGCGATGTTCATTGTTCGCTTTGTGTCGTCTTCAGGCCAAAGGCAATCGGAGGCTCGATAGTGCTGCGGACATCCATGTGAGCAGCGACAGCGGAGATGGGGGCGATGACGGGAGCATGGTGGTGCCGAAGAAGGATGCAGCAGCAACAGCGACGGAGAGGAAGCGCGCCGCAGTAGAGAAGGAGGCAGCCGACGAAGCGAAAAAGGCGGCGGCAAATCGGGCAAAGAAGGAAGCAGCAGCAGCAGCACAGGCGAAGAAACGGGCCGCAGCAGAGAAGCAGGCCGCCGACAAAGCAAAAAAGGTAGCAGCGGCCAAGGCCAAGAAGGAGGCTGCAGCAGCAGCAAAGGAGCAGAAGCGCGCGGCAGCGGAGAAGCAAGCAGCGGACAAGACGAAAAAAGCGGCAGCGGCCAAGGCGAAAAAAACGGCGGCAGCCCAGGCGAAGAAGGAAGCAGCAGCAGCAGCAGCAGCAACAGCGCATGCGGAGCAGGGTGTCGGGGCAGAGGACAAAGCAGACACTACAATCCAAGCACGGGATGACGTTTCCTCCAAGCTCGAGTCCATTCTGGAGTTGCTGCGAAATCAAGGGCAGGGTCAGGAGGCAGGTAATCAGGACTCACTTTCACAGCAGACACAGTTGCCGACACAGATGCCGCAGATGCCGACACAGTTGGTAACACAGGTATTGCAAAGTTTGATGCCACCACCAACACAGCACACAGTGCACCCATTGCAAAGTGTCCTGACAGCGTTGCCTCCACAAGGGTTGCCATTGCTGCCAGCACAAGCACAGAACCATAACACGCTGCAGCAACTTCTGCAAGGGCAGCAACTTCTGCAAGGGCAGCAATTTCTGCAAGGGCAGCATCTCCAGGGGCAGCAGCATTTTCTGCAGGGGCAGCAGCAGCATTTTCTGCAGGGGCAGCAGGGGCAGCTGTTGCAGCAACTTCTGCAGGGGCAGCAGCAGCAGCAGCTTCTGCAAGGCCAGCAGGGACAGTCACAATGTTTGATTGCTTAACTTGAGCTACTTCTCTGTTTCTTGATCAGTGATTATTTCTCAGCAAACCATTGCTGCACAACAACCCACTGCACATTGTGCCAAGTTTGCTGACACCAGAGGCATGGAGCGCACTGCATGTTTTTTTGTGTTCCTCCATCCGGTTTTGCTTCCCAACCGCCGTTGGATGCTCCTTCAAAAGGCGAACAAACACGTACACGTGGAAGTATCACCTGGCATACTCACTCAGCCTACCCCCCCCCCAAAAAGCCCCACATCAGGCCTCACGCCAACCCCCACCCACGCCCCACCAACGCCCCAGGGAATACCATAGCGGTCCCCCTCCCCCTCAAGTGACGAGTGACACATGGATGGGCCAGCAGCCAAGGGCCGACTTGGAGGTCGGGGCAGGGGGTTGAAAATTTTTTCGTGCTTTTCACCCACATTTAAATTCTCCGCAAAAATCCGAGCATTTTGAGTATAGAGACATGTGGTAGAAAAAAAAATTCCCCTTCAGCAGGCCAAAAACATTTTCCGGCGCCTTTGGCGCCCCATTTTCGAACATCTGTGCCAAACCATATGACTCACAAGGGTCGGAAACTGAGCCGCCGGATGACCCCGCCCACAGCCAATCCAGCCGTTGCATCGTTCGTAGTCCAGGAGTCACCAAAGTATGTACAAAGTAGTCCAAAGACAAACATCCGCAGACGAAACTGAGTGAGAGATAGCACGAACCCCCCCCCCCCCCCCCCCCGCACACACCCACCCAACATTTGACCTGTTCTTATGGGCATCCCTGCAACGCTCTATCCAACCATGCAATCGGTGAGTAATGCATTTTGTGTACCCCCATTCATGACCAGTTTAATTAAATGGTCTGTGTCCCTGGTCGCGCCCAGTTGATTCCCCATGACGCGTGCCTTCGACGTCATGCCCTCACCAGCGGTGTGCTCCCCAGGGGGCAGACAACAGCTGTCCTGCAGACAGGGCTGTACCACCCGCATCAGTGACCAGCGCTCTCGGGGGCTCCAGATACCACCGGTCGATTGGGCAAGGGCACGCAAGAAAAACACCGAGCGGGCCGAGTTCCATGAGATTCAGGCCAAAGTACGAACTCCCCATCTGCACCGTCCCAGTGATCACCCCCTCCACAATCTCCTTCAATGCCCGTCGTTGAAAATCCGCCTCTCCTCTACTTCTC
Source organism: Eutreptiella sp. 'Long Island Sound 2002' (assembly GCA_964036045.1). Lineage (NCBI taxonomy): Eukaryota > Euglenozoa > Euglenophyceae > Eutreptiales > Eutreptiaceae > Eutreptiella > Eutreptiella sp. 'Long Island Sound 2002'. The sequence continues at coordinate 94,305 of CAXIWF010000207.1, read as the reverse complement.
GCATTCTCCTCAAGTTCCCGCAGCAATTGCTCAGCTGCGCTTGGTTGCAGGTGTTGGGCAACGGCCCGCAGCGCCGTTACGTGGTGGAGAATAATGGACCGGGCATAATCCACCGGGAACCCCTCAATCGGTCTCTTCATCTCGTCCGCGATTTGCTCAAACAACGTCCGCAGCTTCAGCGCCGAGCCATCTGCAAAGACATCGAAAATGTGACGAAGCGAAGGCGAAAAAGAAATGGACCTTGGACAACGACATTTGGCGTTGGGTGCAGCAGGCACACAGAAACAGTGATAAAATGCTACTCTTTCAAATAAATAAGAAACAATAAACAATAAATCAATAATAACAAATAAATAAATAATCTAAAAAAATGAATGTATAATAAACAAATAAATAAATAAATAAATACATAAATAAACATATAACCTTTCAAATCAGCTGTTTTTGGTATCTGCTCACTCCAGATTACGTGTTGTCTGCGAGTGTGGCTCTTTCTCGGGGTTGTTGTTGCCACAACCCCAATATTTACACGTTTTCATTCAGACATCCACTCAGTGTGCGGGTGTGAGGGGCATGAGTGCATGTGTACAGGTGATGCATGCCGTGCACTGCGCATGGGAAGCGGACCGATCGGCTGGGGGAAGGGGGTGGGTGGCTCAGGCAAGGGGGGCAATGGTCACTCAAACCAACAGAAACCACGTCACGTACAGCTCTATCCAACCGTGCAACCGGTGAGTAATGCATTTTGTGTACCCCCCTTCATGACCAGTTTGATTAAATGGTCTGTGTCCCTGGTCGCGCCCAGTTGATTCCCCATGACGCATGCCTTCGACGTCATGCCCTCACCAGCGGTGTGCTCCCCAGGGGGCAGACAACAGCTGTCCTGCAGACAGGGCTGTACCACCCGCATCAGTGACCAGCGCTCTCGGGGGCTCCAGATACCACCGGTCGATTGGGCAAGGGCACGCAAGAAAAACACCGAGCGGGCCGAGTTCCATGGGATTCGGGCCAAAGTACGAACTCCCCATCTGCACCGTCCCAGTGATCACCCCCTCCACAATCTCCTTCAATGCCCGTCGTTGAAAATCCGCCTCTCCTCTACTTCTCGCATTCTCCTCAAGTTCCCGCAGCAATTGCTCAGCTGCGCTTGGTTGCAGGTGTTGGGCAACGGCCCGCAGCGCCTCCACGTGGTGGAGAATAATGGGCTGACGGACGTTGCTGCACCCCCCAATCGGTTTCTTCATCTCGTCCGCGATTTGCTCAAACAACGTCCGCAGCTTCAGCGCCGAGCCATCTGCAAAGACATCGAAAATGTGACGAAGCGAAGGCGAAAAAGAAATGGACCTTGGACAACGACATTTGGCGTTGGGTGCAGCAGGCACACAGAAACAGTGATAAAATGCTACTCTTTCAAATAAATAAAAAACAATAAACAATAAATCAATAATAACAAATAAATAAATAATCTAAAAAAATGAATGTATAATAAACAAATAAATAAATAAATAAATACATAAATAAACATATAACCTTTCAAATCAGCTGTTTTTGGTATCTGCTCACTCCAGATTACGTGTTGTCTGCTAGTGTGGCTCTTTCTCGGGGTTGTTGTTGCCACAACCCCAATATTTACACGTTTTCATTCAGACATCCACTCAGTGTGCGGGTGTGAGGGGCATGAGTGCATGTGTACAGGTGATGCATGCCGTGCACTGCGCATGGGAAGCGGACCGATCGGCTGGGGGAAGGGGGTGGGTGGCTCAGGCAAGGGGGGCAATGGTCACTCAAACCAACAGAAACCACGTCACGTACAGCTCTATCCAACCGTGCAACCGGTGAGTAATGCATTTTGTGTACCCCCCTTCATGACCAGTTTGATTAAATGGTCTGTGTCCCTGGTCGCGCCCAGTTGATTCCCCATGACGCGTGCCTTCGACGTCATGCCCTCACCAGCGGTGTGCTCCCCAGGGGGCAGACAACAGCTGTCCTGCAGACAGGGCTGTACCACCCGCATCAGTGACCAGCGCTCTCGGGGGCTCCAGATACCACCGGTCGATTGGGCAAGGGCACGCAAGAAAAACACCGAGCGGGCCGAGTTCCATGGGATTCGGGCCAAAGTACGAACTCCCCATCTGCACCGTCCCAGTGATCACCCCCTCCACAATCTCCTTCAATGCCCGTCGTTGAAAATCCGCCTCTCCTCTACTTCTCGCATTCTCCTCAAGTTCCCGCAGCAATTGCTCAGCTGCGCTTGGTTGCAGGTGTTGGGCAACGGCCCGCAGCGCCTCCACGTGGTGGAGAATAATGGGCTGACGGACGTTGCTGCACCCCCCAATCGGTTTCTTCATCTCGTCCGCGATTTGCTCAAACAACGTCCGCAGCTTCAGCGCCGAGCCATCTGCAAAGACATCGAAAATGTGACGAAGCGAAGGCGAAAAAGAAATGGACCTTGGACAACGACATTTGGCGTTGGGTGCAGCAGGCACACAGAAACAGTGATAAAATGCTACTCTTTCAAATAAATAAAAAACAATAAACAATAAATCAATAATAACAAATAAATAAATAATCTAAAAAAATGAATGTATAATAAACAAATAAATAAATAAATAAATACATAAATAAACATATAACCTTTCAAATCAGCTGTTTTTGGTATCTGCTCACTCCAGATTACGTGTTGTCTGCTAGTGTGGCTCTTTCTCGGGGTTGTTGTTGCCACAACCCCAATATTTACACGTTTTCATTCAGACATCCACTCAGTGTGCGGGTGTGAGGGGCATGAGTGCATGTGTACAGGTGATGCATGCCGTGCACTGCGCATGGGAAGCGGACCGATTGGCTGGGGGAAGGGGGTGGGTGGCTCAGGCAAGGGGGGCAATGGTCACTCAAACCAACAGAAACCACGTCACGTACACACTCTCTGCCTCTCGCTCAAGCCCTGCAGCCAAGCCAGTCGTCTCAAGTGAACTGCAGAGCAAACTATTTTCCGCCAGCACCCTCCACCGCCACAGCGTGATTGAATGGAGAATGCAGAACCCCTTTTGGCGTGTATCTGCGTTTGTCTCTGCGGGGGTGGGGTGTCAGGACACGCTCCTTTCCCCTGGCCAAAGGCGGTCAACTTGGCCTTCTACGGTTCCGTATGCCTAATTTCAGCCCAGTGTCTCGTCCCATAAGCGTCTGACCCGCCTGCTATGCTCCCGTTCTTGATGGGTTGGGCCACTCAGTGTTCCTCCGGGCTGAATCCAATTCAAACGCAGTACGGAAGGCCAGCGGAATATGTGAGGGGGGGGGGGGGGGCAATGTGACAAATGCCGTAGAAACAGCAAACAAGACCCCAGGACATGGCGCTGCGCCTTGTGCAAAAGTGATTTATGTCTGGAGTGTGCTGTCAGGTCCAAAGGCGTGTTTCTTGCGTGCCCTTGCCCAATTGACCGGTTGCCGAAGGCGCCTTGCCATGCCGACGCGCCAACGGACTTCTATATGTCGGTTGCCCAGTTTTTATAACGAACTGAATAAGGAGCGGCAGGAGTTGCGCAAGGGTTTGCATTTCACGGTGGATAACATTCCTCCTATATCCTGACCTCTTGTTGCCACTACACCTTCTCCTCTTTTGCTTCCATTCTTTGTGCAGATTTCAAATGGGTTGGAGTGAATCTGAATTCAATTGAGTTTGTATTCGCAGGTCAGAAGTCCAGATCAGAACCTAATTTATTAAGGCTTGCATTTGCTTACTTGTTGTTTGAATTGTTTGATTCTACTCTGACAGGGACAGCTCATGTGCATTTTGTGTACATGTTGGCTTCTTTGCTTTGGTTGTGGTCAGTCTATATTTCACAGTCACTGCACCACTGAATTCATGTGATACAATGGGGTTTGGCAGCTTTATGTGGCGGCAACATCCTGAATCCCAACCAAAAGACGAGGTATCTTGCGGCTTGGGAGGGGCATGTGGCCGCCAGCACAGTCGCGATGGCCGAAAACGTTTGTGACACCTGTGCCGGAATTCTTCTTGACACTTGTGAGTGCCTGATGGAGTGTGTGGTGTGTTTGCATGCAACAGTCAGGGCGTATGTATGCGCTGCATTCCATCACAGGCACTTTGTGTCCCCAATCTTTACTAAGCGGGTGGATAACCAGCACCTGCCTGCACCTGCCCAACACCTGCCAACACCTGCACGACACCTGCCGAAAGTTTTCGTGACACCTGCCGACACCGGCCTCGACCGGTGGTCTTAGCAAGTATGGTCAGCCACACCCAGTTCGGCGGGCGCGGGACAGGTCCTCCTGCTTTCGCGAGGCATTTTGCGCCCCGTTGGACTGTGCCCCGCGCCTACCCACCCGCTGCCTGTGATGGTTGGTACGTTAGGAAAGCCGCATGACACCGTTGCACGCCACGCGGGAGGACCGGCGATACATGATGCACCACGGAAAAGGCACAGTACTTACCGAACGCAATCAAAGACAAAGCTTCAACTGGGAGCCAAAACAGGTCAAACCCACCGTCATGGCGATGCGAGAAGTGATAAACCTCCTGCAGGTGTCGGCAGGTGTCTCGAGACGTTCCGGCAGGTGTTATTAGCGAGTATGTGGCGGACCCGAGCAGCCCCCCCCCCCCCCCCAACCCGCCCTCTTCGTGATGACCGCATACCGGGCACTGATCAGGCCGTCAGGGAGGGACGCCACGGAGCAGAAATTGCATTTTGGATTCCCACCCAGGGCAGGTGGATGCCCGCAGTAGTGCGGATGCCTGCTTGTCATAGCAGAAGGTTCAAGGGCGACAGGGAAGGTGTTTGCCCTGCGCGCTACTTATATTATGACTATCCTAGATTTAGCCCCCAAGCTTACCACTGTGTGCACCACTGCCTTCTCGAGGTCCCCGTAGTGGGGAGAAATCAATATGGCTACATCATCCCTGCCTTCTCGGGGTCCCCGAAGTGGGGAGAAATCAACCTAGAAAGGAGTGGATGTGGTGGAAATGAGCAAAAAATGGGTGAGAATGCGTGAAAATGGATAAAAACATGCATCAGAAGCTTAAAAACCCCTGTTATGGAACAACAAACCTCCATAAACGGGCCGAAACTTGGGTTTGGGTAGTTCCGGACATACAAAAATTTGCCCTGAGCGCACCCTGCGCGCTGACGCTCCCCCACAGGCCAAAAGGCGCCGCCACAGGCTAACAGAGCCAACCACCAAGGCCTTGTGCCAAGCCCCCCCCCGTGCCCGCCCCAGGCTGTCATGGACGGAAGTCCCCGAGGGCCAGTCCTCAATACAACAAAACAAAACGCGACTGTCGGCCTCCTTCGGGACCCCTGTGCATATGTGTCCCACCCGCATACATCCCTCCGGTCTCTTGCATGGCATGTGCATCGCACGCCTACAGGCACACATAGGGCCCACACCTGGGCTCGCCTCCGGAGTAGGCTGTTCTTTGGGCACCTCGTCGGCGCTGGGGCTTGGCACTGCAGAAATGACGTCAGATTGTGCGTATGCCTCGGCAGCTACACCTCCTTTGCCCCGACCCGGGGGGGCGGGCTTTCAAATGCGTGAGGAGGAAGGGAGGGAATAGAGCCCCCTTCGCTGCAAAGCGCCCCCTCCCCCCCTCAGAAGGTTAACCGACCCCTAACCCCGGAAGAGGTGGCTGTAGATGTGACCCCGAAATTCAGGAGGTCTGAGAAGGGTCTGTTGGCCTCAGCGCAACAAAATGGGGGTCTGGAAACGGTGTCATTGGCCTTGGGATTGCATCAGAATTTGTCTTGCCATCTCCCCGGAAAGACTTTCTGCGGCGCCGGATTTCACAGTGCGGGATGAATGGAGCCGGTGAAAAATGGAGCCCGCACGACCTCTCCATGACGTGTGAGCCGTCACGTGTGCGGTGTTGTTTGAGACTGTTGTTTGAGACGCGGGCCTTCGACGTCATGCCCTCACCAGCGGTGTGCTCCCCAGGGGGCAGACAACAGCTGTCCTGCAGACAGGGCTGTACCACCCGCATCAGTGACCAGCGCTCTCGGGGGCTCCAGATACCACCGGTCGATTGGGCAAGGGCACGCAAGAAAAACACCGAGCGGGCCGAGTTCCATGGGATTCGGGCCAAAGTACGAACTCCCCATATGCACCGTCCCAGTGATCACCCCCTCCACAATCTCCTTCAATGCCCGTCGTTGAAAATCCGCCTCTCCTCTACTTCTCGCATTCTCCTCAAGTTCCCGCAGCAATTGCTCAGCTGCGCTTGGTTGCAGGTGTTGGGCAACGGCCCGCAGCGCCTCCACGTGGTGGAGAATAATGGGCTGACGGACGTTGCTGCACCCCCCAATCGGTTTCTTCATCTCGTCCGCGATTTGCTCAAACAACGTCCGCAGCTTCAGCGCCGAGCCATCTGCAAAGACATCGAAAATGTGACGAAGCGAAGGCGAAAAAGAAATGGACCTTGGACAACGACATTTGGCGTTGGGTGCAGCAGGCACACAGAAACAGTGATAAAATGCTACTCTTTCAAATAAATAAAAAAACAATAAACAATAAATCAATAATAACAAATAAATAAATAATTTAAAAAAATGAATGTATAATAAACAAATAAATAAATAAATAAATACATAAATAAACATATAACCTTTCAAATCAGCTGTTTTTGGTATCTGCTCACTCCAGATTACGTGTTGTCTGCTAGTGTGGCTCTTTCTCGGGGTTGTTGTTGCCACAACCCCAATATTTACACGTTTTCATTCAGACATCCACTCAGTGTGCGGGTGTGAGGGGCATGAGTGCATGTGTACAGGTGATGCATGCCGTGCACTGCGCATGGGAAGCGGACCGATTGGCTGGGGGAAGGGGGTGGGTGGCTCAGGCAAGGGGGGCAATGGTCACTCAAACCAACAGAAACCACGTCACGTACACACTCTCTGCCTCTCGCTCAAGCCCTGCAGCCAAGCCAGTCGTCTCAAGTGAACCGCAGAGCAAACTATTTTCCGCCAGCACCCTCCACCGCCACAGCGTGATTGAATGGAGAATGCAGTACCCCTTTTGGCGTGTATCTGCGTTTGTCTCTGCGGGGGTGGGGTGTCAGGACACGCTCCTTTCCCCTGGCCAAAGGCGGTCAACTTGGCCTTCTACGGTTCCGTATGCCTAATTTCAGCCCAGTGTCTCGTCCCATAAGCGTCTGACCCGCCTGCTATGCTCCCGTTCTTGATGGGTTGGGCCACTCAGTGTTCCTCCGGGCTGAATCCAATTCAAACGCAGTACGGAAGGCCAGCGGAATATGTGAGGGGGGGGGGGGGGGGGCAATGTGACAAATGCCGTAGAAACAGCAAACAAGACCCCAGGACATGGCGCTGCGCCTTGTGCAAAAGTGATTTATGTCTGGAGTGTGCTGTCAGGTCCAAAGGCGTGTTTCTTGCGTGCCCTTGCCCAATTGACCGGTTGCCGAAGGCGCCTTGCCATGCCGACGCGCCAACGGACTTCTATATGTCGGTTGCCCAGTTTTTATAACGAACTGAATAAGGAGCGGCAGGAGTTGCGCAAGGGTTTGCATTTCACGGTGGATAACATTCCTCCTATATCCTGACCTCTTGTTGCCACTACACCTTCTCCTCTTTTGCTTCCATTCTTTGTGCAGATTTCAAATGGGTTGGAGTGAATCTGAATTCAATTGAGTTTGTATTCGCAGGTCAGAAGTCCAGATCAGAACCTAATTTATTAAGGCTTGCATTTGCTTACTTGTTGTTTGAATTATTTGATTCTACTCTGACAGGGACAGCTCATGTGCATTTTGTGTACATGTTGGCTTCTTTGCTTTGGTTGTGGTCAGTCTATATTTCACAGTCACTGCACCACTGAATTCATGTGATACAATGGGGTTTGGCAGCTTTATGTGGCGGCAACGTCCTGAATCCCAACCAAAAGACGAGGTATCTTGCGGCTTGGGAGGGGCATGTGGCCGCCAGCACAGTCGCGATGGCCGAAAACGTTTGTGACACCTGTGCCGGAATTCTTCTTGACACTTGTGAGTGCCTGATGGAGTGTGTGGTGTGTTTGCATGCAACAGTCAGGGCGTATGTATGCGCTGCATTCCATCACAGGCACTTTGTGTCCCCAATCTTTACTAAGCGGGTGGATAACCAGCACCTGCCTGCACCTGCCCAACACCTGCCAACACCTGCACGACACCTGCCGAAAGTTTTCGTGACACCTGCCGACACCGGCCTCGACCGGTGGTCTTAGCAAGTATGGTCAGCCACACCCAGTTCGGCGGGCGCGGGACAGGTCCTCCTGCTTTCGCGAGGCATTTTGCGCCCCGTTGGACTGTGCCCCGCGCCTACCCACCCGCTGCCTGTGATGGTTGGTACGTTAGGAAAGCCGCATGACACCGTTGCACGCCACGCGGGAGGACCGGCGATACATGATGCACCACGGAAAAGGCACAGTACTTACCGAACGCAATCAAAGACAAAGCTTCAACTGGGAGCCAAAACAGGTCAAACCCACCGTCATGGCGATGCGAGAAGTGATAAACCTCCTGCAGGTGTCGGCAGGTGTCTCGAGACGTTCCGGCAGGTGTTATTAGCGAGTATGTGGCGGACCCGAGCAGCCCCCCCCCCCCCCCCAACCCGCCCTCTTCGTGATGACCGCATACCGGGCACTGATCAGGCCGTCAGGGAGGGACGCCACGGAGCAGAAGTTGCATTTTGGATTCCCACCCAGGGCAGGTGGATGCCCGCAGTAGTGCGGATGCCTGCTTGTCATAGCAGAAGGTTCAAGGGCGACAGGGAAGGTGTTTGCCCTGCGTGCGCCCTGCGCGCTACTTATATTATGACTATCCTAGATTTAGCCCCCAAGCTTACCACTGTGTGCACCACTGCCTTCTCGAGGTCCCCGTAGTGGGGAGAAATCAATATGGCTACATCATCCCTGCCTTCTCGGGGTCCCCGAAGTGGGGAGAAATCAACCTAGAAAGGAGTGGATGTGGTGGAAATGAGCAAAAAATGGGTGAGAATGCGTGAAAATGGATAAAAACATGCATCAGAAGCTTAAAAACCCCTGTTATGGAACAACAAACCTCCATAAACGGGCCGAAACTTGGGTTTGGGTAGTTCCGGACATACAAAAATTTGCCCTGAGCGCACCCTGCGCGCTGACGCTCCCCCACAGGCCAAAAGGCGCCGCCACAGGCTAACAGAGCCAACCACCAAGGCCTTGTGCCAAGCCCCCCCCCGTGCCCGCCCCAGGCTGTCATGGACGGAAGTCCCCGAGGGCCAGTCCTCAATACAACAAAACAAAACGCGACTGTCGGCCTCCTTCGGGACCCCTGTGCATATGTGTCCCACCCGCATACATCCCTCCGGTCTCTTGCATGGCATGTGCATCGCACGCCTACAGGCACACATAGGGCCCACACCTGGGCTCGCCTCCGGAGTAGGCTGTTCTTTGGGCACCTCGTCGGCGCTGGGGCTTGGCACTGCAGAAATGACGTCAGATTGTGCGTATGCCTCGGCAGCTACACCTCCTTTGCCCCGACCCGGGGGGGCGGGCTTTCAAATGCGTGAGGAGGAAGGGAGGGAATAGAGCCCCCTTCGCTGCAAAGCGCCCCCTCCCCCCCTCAGAAGGTTAACCGACCCCTAACCCCGGAAGAGGTGGCTGTAGATGTGACCCCGAAATTCAGGAGGTCTGAGAAGGGTCTGTTGGCCTCAGCGCAACAAAATGGGGGTCTGGAAACGGTGTCATTGGCCTTGGGATTGCATCAGAATTTGTCTTGCCATCTCCCCGGAAAGACTTTCTGCGGCGCCGGATTTCACAGTGCGGGATGAATGGAGCCGGTGAAAAATGGAGCCCGCACGACCTCTCCATGACGTGTGAGCCGTCACGTGTGCGGTGTTGTTTGAGACTGTTGTTTGAGACGCGTGCCTTCGACGTCATGCCCTCACCAGCGGTGTGCTCCCCAGGGGGCAGACAACAGCTGTCCTGCAGACAGGGCTGTACCACCCGCATCAGTGACCAGCGCTCTCGGGGGCTCCAGATACCACCGGTCGATTGGGCAAGGGCACGCAAGAAAAACACCGAGCGGGCCGAGTTCCATGGGATTCGGGCCAAAGTACGAACTCCCCATATGCACCGTCCCAGTGATCACCCCCTCCACAATCTCCTTCAATGCCCGTCGTTGAAAATCCGCCTCTCCTCTACTTCTCGCATTCTCCTCAAGTTCCCGCAGCAATTGCTCAGCTGCGCTTGGTTGCAGGTGTTGGGCAACGGCCCGCAGCGCCTCCACGTGGTGGAGAATAATGGGCTGACGGACGTTGCTGCACCCCCCAATCGGTTTCTTCATCTCGTCCGCGATTTGCTCAAACAACGTCCGCAGCTTCAGCGCCGAGCCATCTGCAAAGACATCGAAAATGTGACGAAGCGAAGGCGAAAAAGAAATGGACCTTGGACAACGACATTTGGCGTTGGGTGCAGCAGGCACACAGAAACAGTGATAAAATGCTACTCTTTCAAATAAATAAAAAACAATAAACAATAAATCAATAATAACAAATAAATAAATAATTTAAAAAAATGAATGTATAATAAACAAATAAATAAATAAATAAATACATAAATAAACATATAACCTTTCAAATCAGCTGTTTTTGGTATCTGCTCACTCCAGATTACGTGTTGTCTGCTAGTGTGGCTCTTTCTCGGGGTTGTTGTTGCCACAACCCCAATATTTACACGTTTTCATTCAGACATCCACTCAGTGTGCGGGTGTGAGGGGCATGAGTGCATGTGTACAGGTGATGCATGCCGTGCACTGCGCATGGGAAGCGGACCGATTGGCTGGGGGAAGGGGGTGGGTGGCTCAGGCAAGGGGGGCAATGGTCACTCAAACCAACAGAAACCACGTCACGTACACACTCTGTGCCTCTCGCTCAAGCCCTGCAGCCAAGCCAGTCGTCTCAAGTGAACCGCAGAGCAAACTATTTTCCGCCAGCACCCTCCACCGCCACAGCGTGATTGAATGGAGAATGCAGTACCCCTTTTGGCGTGTATCTGCGTTTGTCTCTGCGGGGGTGGGGTGTCAGGACACGCTCCTTTCCCCTGGCCAAAGGCGGTCAACTTGGCCTTCTACGGTTCCGTATGCCTAATTTCAGCCCAGTGTCTCGTCCCATAAGCGTCTGACCCGCCTGCTATGCTCCCGTTCTTGACGGGTTGGGCCACTCAGTGTTCCTCCGGGCTGAATCCAATTCAAACGCAGTACGGAAGGCCAGCGGAATATGTGAGGGGGGGGGGGGGGGGGGCAATGTGACAAATGCCGTAGAAACAGCAAACAAGACCCCAGGACATGGCGCTGCGCCTTGTGCAAAAGTGATTTATGTCTGGAGTGTGCTGTCAGGTCCAAAGGCGTGTTTCTTGCGTGCCCTTGCCCAATTGACCGGTTGCCGAAGGCGCCTTGCCATGCCGACGCGCCAACGGACTTCTATATGTCGGTTGCCCAGTTTTTATAACGAACTGAATAAGGAGCGGCAGGAGTTGCGCAAGGGTTTGCATTTCACGGTGGATAACATTCCTCCTATATCCTGACCTCTTGTTGCCACTACACCTTCTCCTCTTTTGCTTCCATTCTTTGTGCAGATTTCAAATGGGTTGGAGTGAATCTGAATTCAATTGAGTTTGTATTCGCAGGTCAGAAGTCCAGATCAGAACCTAATTTATTAAGGCTTGCATTTGCTTACTTGTTGTTTGAATTATTTGATTCTACTCTGACAGGGACAGCTCATGTGCATTTTGTGTACATGTTGGCTTCTTTGCTTTGGTTGTGGTCAGTCTATATTTCACAGTCACTGCACCACTGAATTCATGTGATACAATGGGGTTTGGCAGCTTTATGTGGCGGCAACGTCCTGAATCCCAACCAAAAGACGAGGTATCTTGCGGCTTGGGAGGGGCATGTGGCCGCCAGCACAGTCGCGATGGCCGAAAACGTTTGTGACACCTGTGCCGGAATTCTTCTTGACACTTGTGAGTGCCTGATGGAGTGTGTGGTGTGTTTGCATGCAACAGTCAGGGCGTATGTATGCGCTGCATTCCATCACAGGCACTTTGTGTCCCCAATCTTTACTAAGCGGGTGGATAACCAGCACCTGCCTGCACCTGCCCAACACCTGCCAACACCTGCACGACACCTGCCGAAAGTTTTCGTGACACCTGCCGACACCGGCCTCGACCGGTGGTCTTAGCAAGTATGGTCAGCCACACCCAGTTCGGCGGGCGCGGGACAGGTCCTCCTGCTTTCGCGAGGCATTTTGCGCCCCGTTGGACTGTGCCCCGCGCCTACCCACCCGCTGCCTGTGATGGTTGGTACGTTAGGAAAGCCGCATGACACCGTTGCACGCCACGCGGGAGGACCGGCGATACATGATGCACCACGGAAAAGGCACAGTACTTACCGAACGCAATCAAAGACAAAGCTTCAACTGGGAGCCAAAACAGGTCAAACCCACCGTCATGGCGATGCGAGAAGTGATAAACCTCCTGCAGGTGTCGGCAGGTGTCTCGAGACGTTCCGGCAGGTGTTATTAGCGAGTATGTGGCGGACCCGAGCAGCCCCCCCCCCCCCCCCAACCCGCCCTCTTCGTGATGACCGCATACCGGGCACTGATCAGGCCGTCAGGGAGGGACGCCACGGAGCAGAAGTTGCATTTTGGATTCCCACCCAGGGCAGGTGGATGCCCGCAGTAGTGCGGATGCCTGCTTGTCATAGCAGAAGGTTCAAGGGCGACAGGGAAGGTGTTTGCCCTGCGTGCGCCCTGCGCGCTACTTATATTATGACTATCCTAGATTTAGCCCCCAAGCTTACCACTGTGTGCACCACTGCCTTCTCGAGGTCCCCGTAGTGGGGAGAAATCAATATGGCTACATCATCCCTGCCTTCTCGGGGTCCCCGAAGTGGGGAGAAATCAACCTAGAAAGGAGTGGATGTGGTGGAAATGAGCAAAAAATGGGTGAGAATGCGTGAAAATGGATAAAAACATGCATAAGAAGCTTAAAAACCCCTGTTATGGAACAACAAACCTCCATAAACGGGCCGAAACTTGGGTTTGGGTAGTTCCGGACATACAAAAATTTGCCCTGAGCGCACCCTGCGCGCTGACGCTCCCCCACAGGCCAAAAGGCGCCGCCACAGGCTAACAGAGCCAACCACCAAGGCCTTGTGCCAAGCCCCCCCCCGTGCCCGCCCCAGGCTGTCATGGACGGAAGTCCCCGAGGGCCAGTCCTCAATACAACAAAACAAAACGCGACTGTCGGCCTCCTTCGGGACCCCTGTGCATATGTGTCCCACCCGCATACATCCCTCCGGTCTCTTGCATGGCATGTGCATCGCACGCCTACAGGCACACATAGGGCCCACACCTGGGCTCGCCTCCGGAGTAGGCTGTTCTTTGGGCACCTCGTCGGCGCTGGGGCTTGGCACTGCAGAAATGACGTCAGATTGTGCGTATGCCTCGGCAGCTACACCTCCTTTGCCCCGACCCGGGGGGGCGGGCTTTCAAATGCGTGAGGAGGAAGGGAGGGAATAGAGCCCCCTTCGCTGCAAAGCGCCCCCTCCCCCCCTCAGAAGGTTAACCGACCCCTAACCCCGGAAGAGGTGGCTGTAGATGTGACCCCGAAATTCAGGAGGTCTGAGAAGGGTCTGTTGGCCTCAGCGCAACAAAATGGGGGTCTGGAAACGGTGTCATTGGCCTTGGGATTGCATCAGAATTTGTCTTGCCATCTCCCCGGAAAGACTTTCTGCGGCGCCGGATTTCACAGTGCGGGATGAATGGAGCCGGTGAAAAATGGAGCCCGCACGACCTCTCCATGACGTGTGAGCCGTCACGTGTGCGGTGTTGTTTGAGACTGTTGTTTGAGACGCGGGCCTTCGACGTCATGCCCTCACCAGCGGTGTGCTCCCCAGGGGGCAGACAACAGCTGTCCTGCAGACAGGGCTGTACCACCCGCATCAGTGACCAGCGCTCTCGGGGGCTCCAGATACCACCGGTCGATTGGGCAAGGGCACGCAAGAAAAACACCGAGCGGGCCGAGTTCCATGGGATTCGGGCCAAAGTACGAACTCCCCATATGCACCGTCCCAGTGATCACCCCCTCCACAATCTCCTTCAATGCCCGTCGTTGAAAATCCGCCTCTCCTCTACTTCTCGCATTCTCCTCAAGTTCCCGCAGCAATTGCTCAGCTGCGCTTGGTTGCAGGTGTTGGGCAACGGCCCGCAGCGCCTCCACGTGGTGGAGAATAATGGGCTGACGGACGTTGCTGCACCCCCCAATCGGTTTCTTCATCTCGTCCGCGATTTGCTCAAACAACGTCCGCAGCTTCAGCGCCGAGCCATCTGCAAAGACATCGAAAATGTGACGAAGCGAAGGCGAAAAAGAAATGGACCTTGGACAACGACATTTGGCGTTGGGTGCAGCAGGCACACAGAAACAGTGATAAAATGCTACTCTTTCAAATAAATAAAAAAACAATAAACAATAAATCAATAATAACAAATAAATAAATAATTTAAAAAAATGAATGTATAATAAACAAATAAATAAATAAATAAATACATAAATAAACATATAACCTTTCAAATCAGCTGTTTTTGGTATCTGCTCACTCCAGATTACGTGTTGTCTGCTAGTGTGGCTCTTTCTCGGGGTTGTTGTTGCCACAACCCCAATATTTACACGTTTTCATTCAGACATCCACTCAGTGTGCGGGTGTGAGGGGCATGAGTGCATGTGTACAGGTGATGCATGCCGTGCACTGCGCATGGGAAGCGGACCGATTGGCTGGGGGAAGGGGGTGGGTGGCTCAGGCAAGGGGGGCAATGGTCACTCAAACCAACAGAAACCACGTCACGTACACACTCTCTGCCTCTCGCTCAAGCCCTGCAGCCAAGCCAGTCGTCTCAAGTGAACCGCAGAGCAAACTATTTTCCGCCAGCACCCTCCACCGCCACAGCGTGATTGAATGGAGAATGCAGTACCCCTTTTGGCGTGTATCTGCGTTTGTCTCTGCGGGGGTGGGGTGTCAGGACACGCTCCTTTCCCCTGGCCAAAGGCGGTCAACTTGGCCTTCTACGGTTCCGTATGCCTAATTTCAGCCCAGTGTCTCGTCCCATAAGCGTCTGACCCGCCTGCTATGCTCCCGTTCTTGATGGGTTGGGCCACTCAGTGTTCCTCCGGGCTGAATCCAATTCAAACGCAGTACGGAAGGCCAGCGGAATATGTGAGGGGGGGGGGGGGGGGGGCAATGTGACAAATGCCGTAGAAACAGCAAACAAGACCCCAGGACATGGCGCTGCGCCTTGTGCAAAAGTGATTTATGTCTGGAGTGTGCTGTCAGGTCCAAAGGCGTGTTTCTTGCGTGCCCTTGCCCAATTGACCGGTTGCCGAAGGCGCCTTGCCATGCCGACGCGCCAACGGACTTCTATATGTCGGTTGCCCAGTTTTTATAACGAACTGAATAAGGAGCGGCAGGAGTTGCGCAAGGGTTTGCATTTCACGGTGGATAACATTCCTCCTATATCCTGACCTCTTGTTGCCACTACACCTTCTCCTCTTTTGCTTCCATTCTTTGTGCAGATTTCAAATGGGTTGGAGTGAATCTGAATTCAATTGAGTTTGTATTCGCAGGTCAGAAGTCCAGATCAGAACCTAATTTATTAAGGCTTGCATTTGCTTACTTGTTGTTTGAATTATTTGATTCTACTCTGACAGGGACAGCTCATGTGCATTTTGTGTACATGTTGGCTTCTTTGCTTTGGTTGTGGTCAGTCTATATTTCACAGTCACTGCACCACTGAATTCATGTGATACAATGGGGTTTGGCAGCTTTATGTGGCGGCAACGTCCTGAATCCCAACCAAAAGACGAGGTATCTTGCGGCTTGGGAGGGGCATGTGGCCGCCAGCACAGTCGCGATGGCCGAAAACGTTTGTGACACCTGTGCCGGAATTCTTCTTGACACTTGTGAGTGCCTGATGGAGTGTGTGGTGTGTTTGCATGCAACAGTCAGGGCGTATGTATGCGCTGCATTCCATCACAGGCACTTTGTGTCCCCAATCTTTACTAAGCGGGTGGATAACCAGCACCTGCCTGCACCTGCCCAACACCTGCCAACACCTGCACGACACCTGCCGAAAGTTTTCGTGACACCTGCCGACACCGGCCTCGACCGGTGGTCTTAGCAAGTATGGTCAGCCACACCCAGTTCGGCGGGCGCGGGACAGGTCCTCCTGCTTTCGCGAGGCATTTTGCGCCCCGTTGGACTGTGCCCCGCGCCTACCCACCCGCTGCCTGTGATGGTTGGTACGTTAGGAAAGCCGCATGACACCGTTGCACGCCACGCGGGAGGACCGGCGATACATGATGCACCACGGAAAAGGCACAGTACTTACCGAACGCAATCAAAGACAAAGCTTCAACTGGGAGCCAAAACAGGTCAAACCCACCGTCATGGCGATGCGAGAAGTGATAAACCTCCTGCAGGTGTCGGCAGGTGTCTCGAGACGTTCCGGCAGGTGTTATTAGCGAGTATGTGGCGGACCCGAGCAGCCCCCCCCCCCCCCCCCCAACCCGCCCTCTTCGTGATGACCGCATACCGGGCACTGATCAGGCCGTCAGGGAGGGACGCCACGGAGCAGAAGTTGCATTTTGGATTCCCACCCAGGGCAGGTGGATGCCCGCAGTAGTGCGGATGCCTGCTTGTCATAGCAGAAGGTTCAAGGGCGACAGGGAAGGTGTTTGCCCTGCGTGCGCCCTGCGCGCTACTTATATTATGACTATCCTAGATTTAGCCCCCAAGCTTACCACTGTGTGCACCACTGCCTTCTCGAGGTCCCCGTAGTGGGGAGAAATCAATATGGCTACATCATCCCTGCCTTCTCGGGGTCCCCGAAGTGGGGAGAAATCAACCTAGAAAGGAGTGGATGTGGTGGAAATGAGCAAAAAATGGGTGAGAATGCGTGAAAATGGATAAAAACATGCATAAGAAGCTTAAAAACCCCTGTTATGGAACAACAAACCTCCATAAACGGGCCGAAACTTGGGTTTGGGTAGTTCCGGACATACAAAAATTTGCCCTGAGCGCACCCTGCGCGCTGACGCTCCCCCACAGGCCAAAAGGCGCCGCCACAGGCTAACAGAGCCAACCACCAAGGCCTTGTGCCAAGCCCCCCCCCGTGCCCGCCCCAGGCTGTCATGGACGGAAGTCCCCGAGGGCCAGTCCTCAATACAACAAAACAAAACGCGACTGTCGGCCTCCTTCGGGACCCCTGTGCATATGTGTCCCACCCGCATACATCCCTCCGGTCTCTTGCATGGCATGTGCATCGCACGCCTACAGGCACACATAGGGCCCACACCTGGGCTCGCCTCCGGAGTAGGCTGTTCTTTGGGCACCTCGTCGGCGCTGGGGCTTGGCACTGCAGAAATGACGTCAGATTGTGCGTATGCCTCGGCAGCTACACCTCCTTTGCCCCGACCCGGGGGGGCGGGCTTTCAAATGCGTGAGGGGGAAGGGAGGGAATAGAGCCCCCTTCGCTGCAAAGCGCCCCCTCCCCCCCTCAGAAGGTTAACCGACCCCTAACCCCGGAAGAGGTGGCTGTAGATGTGACCCCGAAATTCAGGAGGTCTGAGAAGGGTCTGTTGGCCTCAGCGCAACAAAATGGGGGTCTGGAAACGGTGTCATTGGCCTTGGGATTGCATCAGAATTTGTCTTGCCATCTCCCCGGAAAGACTTTCTGCGGCGCCGGATTTCACAGTGCGGGATGAATGGAGCCGGTGAAAAATGGAGCCCCCACGACCTCTCCATGACGTGTGAGCCGTCACGTGTGCGGTGTTGTTTGAGACTGTTGTTTGAGACGATGTCAGCACAACATGCAGCACGTGCAGATCACAAGCGTGAAAGAAAAGCTTGGCGAGAGCCGAAGACGGTCCGACGCGCTTGTCGCAAAAGGTCTGGAGGAAGAATATGCAAATGGCCGTTTTGTGGGGGGGAGAGGGCAACGCCATCATCATCGTGCACTGGCATTGGCAGCAAAATAGGGCAGGTCAGGACCATGAAACAGAGCTCTGGCCGGAAACGCCGGCAACAAACACATGACACAGTCAACAAGACCGCTGATTGGCCAGCTCGGGAGCACCGCCATGGACCGCACCCAGAATCCAATCCCCCCCCCCCCAACAACAACAACAACTCCTTCCTGATCAGAAGAAAGAGTTCTTCAGTGACAAAGCCATAGGCACCTCCCAGCGAAGAAGACAGCAAGGGCATTCGAAGCGACTGCGCTGCCTGCCACCACATTAAAGCACTACGACCAATGGATCTGGCTGCTGCAAGGCAGTGCCGGCAATCAGCCCCTCACCGGACTGGAAATAGGCACAGGTATGCATCAGCATCAGCATCCCCGCCCCACGCCGCACGATGGTAGACGGTAAACAACAGGGAGGGAGGAAATGACGGGCTGGGCGAAACATTCTGACCATTGCTGCAATGTGGACAGAGCTGTGGAGTGGGGATGGATGTTAGCGAATGCTGTGAAGAAGATGTTGGGCGAGACGCGCGCGCGCACACACACACACACACACACGCACACACACACACACACACACACACACACACACACACACACACACACACACACACACGTTGAGAACTGCGAAACAAGAGCAAAGCAAGAAAAGCGGTTGGAGAAAACTCCTCGGGGATAGCAAAGCTGTCCTAGACCTCTTTCGGTCAGCCAAAGAGTGAGCAATGTAATGCGATCACAATAAAATATATACACGGAGGAGTTCGCGTCATGCCCTACCAAAGCCATCTATTCATTGTACTATCGGTGTTGGGTGCAGCCACCCAACCACACACGCACACACAAACATTTTGGGGTCAGAATCCATGCGCTATGCGGCCCAGAAGAGTGGCATCATTGCGCCAGGTTGGCTCGTATCCCTCCAGCCTGAAATCCTGTGGAATGACCTTGGTATACAGATCCCCGTCCCACCTGCAGCCAACAACAAAGTTTTTTACAAGCTTAGACCCGCGTGCACGACAGGTGACGGGCGACTGCATATGCCGCGCGCACAGTGTTTTCCGCGTACCAGGGGGACACAGCATACACACAGCGCACTGCCTTATGTAGTGCGCGCCGTATTACATAACGGGCGTATTCACTTTGGAGTCCCGCCCGAGGCCATGCAAGGATGGAAAGAAAGACACACCCACATGCACACACGCAGATGTAGTCCAAGCACGAGCAGAAACAAGGCGGGCACTGGGCATCAGGCATCAGTAGGTTGGTTCTTGTCAGGCCGCTGACAGTCCAAGAAAAGTCATGACCATCGGCGACTGGGTGCCTTTTCTGCCGGAAGCAGGCACACAGTACGTCCCGAACTCACCACAGGCCTGATGGAAAGAAGGAGGCACCGTACTGTCATTCTGACAACACAGCCTGAGCTGTCACCCCCCTCCCCCCGCCCCCCACCCCTCACACGTGTTAAATCCGATCACTCTTCTGCAGGTTGTTTGTCTGCCAGCCACACATGACTTGGACATGCCCCATTTTGGGACGCGCCTGCAACTGAGAGCCTGTACTAAGGACAATGACGGAAGGAATTCATTTCGAGGAGCAATTGTCCATGGGTTAGATACGTGTGACACCCCCTGACCACCGCCGTTGCGAGGCCAACTGCGGGGAGGTTTGTACCTCACCTGAATGACAAGAGGCTCCAACCTCCGTCTTTTATGTTTTTTCCCGAGTGGTCTGTCCATGACCTTCAGAGGTATCCTGTGGGCAGTGCGTTGCTGGCTCCTGCATCTGCATGCTGTACACCATGGTTACATGCGACGAGTGGGGGTCAGGGGTCCATCCACGGGCCATGCCTGGTAATTCCACCCGCTGCCGTGAGGGGGGCGACCTCATAGAGGCGGCAACTCCCCCTGGTTCACTGGACGTCTTGCCCCTTATGTTTCCAGCCCTGGGCCACAGAGCCCCGCTGCCAGCCCATCGGTAGGGTCACTCTGTGAAGCGCCACAGAGCTCCATGGGCATTCCCTCGGATATCTCTCCAGGGGGAGGGGGGGGGGGGGGGCGACAGGGGTGGAAACCTCGACCATTCGCGAGCATTGGGACCCCGTACTGTTCATCGTCATCGTCATCGTACGGCTCATCGTCACCTGAGCACTCTACCTGCAGGCATCGCTTCGGTGAGGGGGAGGGCCAAAGCCAGCCGGCTGCAGGTCAGGACTGTAATAGGGACAATGACGGACTGCAAACGGGTTATCAATCTGGGTGAGGGGCAGGGGGAAGGCTTCACAACCCCGCCACAGAGATCCCCTCCACACCAGGCCACTCCGACCCTCAGAACGCGGAGCAGGCCCCTCCAAAACGGACCAAGTGTGCAGGAATGCCCAACCCCCAACAGCCCCCATGCACCCCACCCCACCGGTCTCCGCGCCCACCAGTAACAAGCCGGCAAAAAAAAACATGTGTCACTTCTTGCTCCTGGACCCGCTTGAAGGTCCCAACCCGGGCAAACACATTCTTGCACCGCTGCACCAAGGGTCCAGCCGCTCAGTGCATGCAGCACAGAGGTACTAGCTGCACTATGGACACAGCACACCTGTAACACACCGTAACCGGTACGTTGCCCTCCACACAAACACACACACACACACACACACACACACACACAGAGAGAGACACACACCAGGTGTAACACTGCTGTCCTGCACCAGCATGATTGAGTTCGGTGTTTGCATTGCGAGGGGGATGTCCTTCTGCTTCGGTAGGCCATGATACTTGCACGTTACGGAACCATCACGATGCACTGCAGTCACATGAGCCGCAATCCATCCCTTGCGGCTGTTGGAAAAGACGGCAACCTCTTGCCCCGGGAGATATGCTGAGCCATTCATATCACAGAGTGATCTGCATCACAGCAACAGGACAAAGAAACCCCTGGTTAGCAACCCACGTTCCCGGTTCTGCTCTGCACGGCAGCCACCCACTCTCATGACACCCTCATCACACACACAGGCCCATACTTGCCACCCGGGTGCGCTGCCGCAGACAATGTCAGGTGCAGGCGAATCCTACGGAGGCACAGCAGGTTCCTACTGAGTTATGGAGTGCGACAGGGGGGCACATGACAGGGACCGGGTACCTACCAAAACCTGGGTTCCCTGCCAGATGCCAATAAACACTGATCATCGCTGCACTGTGCTCTGGTTCCTATGCAAATGCACGTTCTGTCTGCCTACCTACCCAACGGTCTCCCTGATAGGCATCTGTCCTACTCTCAGACATGGCTGTCCTCTTGGTGCCCCCCCCCCCCCCCTCTGCCTACACCCATTCTCCGGCCACCTCCCACCCGCTGCCACTCACCGCCCCCTCTTGTAGGGGTGACGTCGCATTTCCCCACTCTTTTGGGCCCCGAGAAGGTGGGAGTGAGGCAGCCACTCGGTGCAACGAGGAGAGGGGAGGTGGGGATTGAGCAACCAAGGGACCCTGTCAATGCCAATGCGAACAAAAGAACATATCGATGTTGATTGCACTTCTATCCAGGTTTCAAGCAATGACAAAGCAAAGTCCCAATGGAGTCCTCCCTGTGACTCTCTTGTCCGGTTTTTTGGGTGCTGGCAAGACTACGCTTCTCAAGAGCATCCTTCGCAACAAGGATGGCAAGAAGATCGCTGTGCTGGTAAATGATATGGGCTCCATCAACCTGGATGCAGAGGTCCATCCCCCCCCCCCTCCCCGTTCCCCAGCAATCCCTCCTGCTATCACACACACACACACACACACACACACACACACACACTATCTCTCTCCCTTTTCACCGTCCCCCTCCCGCGACTGGTGCAAAAGTGGCGGGTCCACACCTGACCTCTTGCGGCCTCTTCCCCCCTCCCTCCCTTCCTCCCTCCCTGCCCCTCCCTCTCTCTCCCTCACTCGTTCTCCCCCCAACTGCCACCGCCCTTGGTTCTGCCTCCTCAGGAAATCAAGGACACCACAATTGTACAAGAGAAGGTAGAAATGGTCGAACTGCATGATGGCTGCATCTGCTGCACGCTGCGAGGTGACCTGATCAAATCGGTGAAGGAGCTGAGCCAATCTGAAGCCAAATTCGACTATCTGGTGATTGAGAGCACGGGCATCGCAGAGCCGATGCCTGTGGCACAGACATTCACAATGAATGTCAATGAGTGCGTCACAGATGAGTGCTTCACAGAGCCCAACGACAACCATGAGCACCATGACCCACTCAGCAATTATGCCTTTCTTGATGGGCTCGTGACGGTGTGCTCTTTTCTCTTTCGTGTGCGCGTTTGTGCGTGCGTGTGCGCATGCATGCAGGCCTATGTGTGTGTGTGTGCGCGCGCATACCTCTACAGGCTCGTGGTGTCAAGGTGTAACTGGGGGGAGGGGGTCAGACCTCATGTTGGCCACGCTACGTATGGCTGGGTCAGGGTTAGGATGGCCTTGGGCCAGACACTTGTCACAAATGTGTCGAACTCATCCCTCAGGGGAGGGGGGGGGGTTGCCAGTGACCGGGAGTTGGACCACCCCCCACGTGGGGCCCAGGGCAACGCTCCTGCTGGGACTAGGCTCCAGGTGGATGAGGAAAGAGAAGCCGCCATGATGCTGAGATGGGGCAGGCCCTCGGGTCACCTCACAAGTAACATTCCTTGGTGGGTGCTGCCAGCAGCATGGGGTGGTCAAGCGGTAGCTATGATCGGCCGCATGTACTCCTCCTCCAACTCCTGTGTGTGTGTGTGTGTGTTTGTGTGTGTGTGTGTGTATCACCATAGGATAGGAAAGGAAACCGAGAAACGACAGGGGGTACACGCTCTGTATACACTCTCGTTACGGTCAATGGAGGGACGGTTCATTCGTGACGCACCATGCTGATTTACATGCACTGTCTCCTTCACTGTCCGTCAGAAAGGCGCCTAGCCTCCATGACTTTACTTTGATGTTGGCCTGACGAGCTGTTTTGACGATCACTGCCGTGCTATCGCTGTGCGCTTGATCTCACCTCACGCAGTGTGTGTGTGTGCACCGGTGACGGTGTACTTCTGCTGTTCCTCCACCCCCTGTTTGAAACATAATCTCGAGGTCGATTGTCAGTGTACCACACTCCTCGGGGGGCTGAAGTGGTGCATGGTGCGGGCAGGTGAGGGATCCAGCACAAGCCCATCAACCTAAGGCGGCTCTGAAGCTGCCACCTGGCTTTGTTTGCTGCAGGCCTTTGGCTGCGTCCGGGACGCCAGAGGCAGCATCGGGTAGCTGGCCATCGTCTGGGGTCTGGTAATCCTTGCCTCCGTTCCCGGTACTGCAGAAAGGCGCCTATTGGCGTCGGACATGCTCTGTTTGTCTTGTCTGATGACCAACTGACGAGGATTTTTCACTCAGCCAAAAACGCTTTGTGCTGTGCTTTCGCAAATGTGTGTGTGTGTGTGTGTGTGTATGTTTGTGCATGTGTTTGGTGAGATCCAAGGCCGCCCGCAGATACTCACAACTCACATTTGCAGGTGATTGATGCCTTCAACATTCTGAATACTTTAACTGATCGCGAAACGCTCGCTGATCGCAATAGGCTCTTAGGCCCGGATGATGCTGGACAGAAGGCCGGCCGCGGACTCGGAGATCTGCAGATCGATCAGATCGAGTTCGCCAATGTGCTTATCATTAACAAAGTGGATCTTCTCCCTGACAGCGAACGCGAAGAAACCGTGAAGAAGATCAAAGATCTCCTGTTCATGCTCAACCCTAAAGCGAAGGTGATTGTGCCGGCCAAGCCCAAGTTTAAGGGGTTTGACGTGAGTCAGGTCATCAACACTAGACTGTTTGATATGGAGAAGGCCAGCTCCTCCCCAGAATGGATGCAAGAGTTGGCGAAACCCCACCACACTCCCGAGACTGAGGAGCATGGGATCACTTCCTTGGTGTTCCGCGAGCACAGACGACCTTTCCATCCGACGCGGCTACGGGACATCCTTTATGCGATTGGCCACTTACAAGGGGGCGAAGCGACGTCCCATACACAGAAGGTGTTTGAGGGTGTGGTGCGGTCGAAGGGCCGACTGTGGGCTGCGAGCGTGAGTGCCTTCCGCATGATGACCCAAACAGCGGGTGTGGGTCATCTTGATATCTCTGTTGGACCTCTCTATTTGTGTACGACCCCTGAGTGGATGATGACGCTGGAGGAGAAGGAGCGCTCTCGGGAGCAAATCCAAGCCGGTCGGTGGGGAAAGTACGGGGATCGTTCAAGTGAGTTGATTTGCATTGGCGTGGGTCTTGACAAGCAATCCATGCTCGCCGCTTTGAACTCGGCCCTGCTCAGCGAAGAGGAATTCCAGAAGGGCCCTAAATACTGGATGACGCTGCCAGACCCGATCTTTAATGGGCGGGCTGCGGATATTTGCAAGGACTATCATGGAGTCTAGCAGTAAATTCTATACATGCGGACAGCCAATTGGGGAGTAGGCCAGTAGAAGCCGGCGTTTGGCCTTGACAATCTTGAGCTCCTCATGGCAGTGAAACTAAGCCTCTCAGCTCCGTGCAATCTCCTTAAAGTACAAGGCACGGGCACTGAAGGGCATGAGCAATGACAGCGTGCCATGCGTCCCGGTGGTTGTCCAATACATGCGCCCACCAAAAGACCAGGGGAGTGAGTGGCTGCCTGTCTTGCTGCACCGCACTGCACGGTGTTGTTGTTGTTGCCGGGGTGGGGGCGTCCGTTACCCCCCCCCCCCCAAGCTGCGGGTAGGGTTGCTGGTCTCCCTCCGGGCTATGGGTAGCGTTACCAATCTTCCCCTCCCCTGATGTGCTGCGTAAGACCCATGCAAAGGGCTTGGCCTGCGTGTGGCTGCTCTCTGAAATTCTGGAAACGGCTCATGCTACGCTAGCAATCATGTTGATCATGAGCCTCATCTGCTAGTCAGTTGCTGGGCAAACCCAAAGGAGCTAATTCAGGGGCCTGGCCCCGGATGTGAATACTGGCAGCCCCTTTGTCATATTTCAGATACTGCTTCTTCTTTTGTTTCTACCTTCTCCACACACCCACAGCACCAGCCTACATACAAGTTCCGTCACACTTGGGGCTGGGTTTTGGGATGCAGGTTTTGCCCAAGGTTGCAAGGTGCATGATTCTCTCATCCACTCGCAACCCTGGAAATTCGGTGCATTGATACCGATTTGTGGAGGCCCGAGGGCCATCTCCTTCCTGTCATACACCTCAATGCTACATCCGAGATTGCGTGATTCTCCCATCATACTGCATGTGCTGGCAAGCACCGGAGGTCATTACACTTCCTGGGTGTCTATTTTTTTGGCGGTATATGACAACCCTTTTTTGAGTGCTGTGCTGCGTAAGACCCATGCAAAGGGCTTGGCCTGCGTGTGGCTGCTAACTCAGCTCTCTGAAATTCTGGAAACGGCTCATGCTACTCTAGCAATCATGTTGATCATGAGCCTCATCTGCTAGTCAGTTGCTGGGCAAACCCAAAGGAGCTAATTCAGGGGCATGGCCCCAGATAAGGAGCTGTTTGAGGGGCCTGGCCCGGGATGTGAATACTGGCAGCCCCTTTGTCATATTTCAGATACTGCTTCTTCTTTTTGTTTCTACCTTCTCCACACACCCACAGCACCAGCCCACAAACAAGTTCCGTCACACTTGGGGCTGGGTTTTGGGATGCAGGTTTTGCCCAAGGTTGCAAGGTGCATGATTCTCTCATCCAGACGCAACCCTGGGAATTCGGTGCATTGATACCGATTTGTGGAGGCCCGAGGGCCATCTCCTTCCTGTCGATGCATCGGGGATGCATGCCCTGTTATGCTCCCTGCCTGGCCCACATAGGGTGGATAGTGTCCACAAATAGCATGGAACCATGGACCGATTGTATCAAGGTCCCAGTCCAGTGGCCATTTTCCCAATTTGTAGATCTTCTGCAGCCTACCGTCTTTGGATTTTCAGCATCATTTCGACTCTTGTTGCGTGTTGTTGACCGCCCCCCAATTGACATTTCGTTTGCATAACCATGTGTCCCTTTTGAACGCAATCTTATCTCACTCATCCCAGAAAGCTGCCATTTCACTCGAAGAAAATCCATCAGGCGTAACCTCTACACCAGAGAAGGCTGGTAGGGGGCGCCAAGCAGCTCGGTTTTTGGTGCCAATCACCCCCGCAAACAACAGAGGTCCCCATATTCAAACACATTTGAGGAGTGGTGTGCAGCAAATCAAACTGAACTAAAAGCCCTGCCAGGGATGGGCCTGCTCAACCAAATCCGTTGCTTCCTAGTGTGCCCATCCCAAACAGTCCTTGCCCGCCCTTGGGGACTAGCCTGCCAAGCGAGTTGCGCTCATCCCTTTGTCCGAATCAGGACAAATGCCATGGTGATGACCTCCTTGTGCCTCAGAGGTGGGTGGCATCACAACCCCCTAGCAAATGAGCAAGCATCCTGCTTTGGAGGCATTGGCTAGGGGAGAGGAGCATGTTGGTTTGAACTATCATTAAACTAGTTTCATATGTATTGAACTATTTTAATTGTGTATATGTTATATATTTTTGTATATTATATATTACTACAAACCTCTTCCCTCAAACCTAGCTGACAACAACAACAACAGCAACAACAACGACAACGACAACAGCAACAACAACAACAACAACAACGACGATGACGACGACGATGACGACAATGACGACGACAACGACGACAACGACAACGACAACCACGATCACAATGACGACAACGACAACAACAAAAACAACATGAACAACAACAACAAACATTATTATTTATCTGTTCTTTATATGTATTGAAGTATTTTAATTATATTTGATAGATTATATATGATATATTTTTGTATATTTATATTTGTATGCATATGCATGTGTATATATATATATATATATATATATATATATATATATAACATTATATATAACAGATATTATATATATTGTACATGATTAATATATTGAACTATTTTTTCATCAATGCTCATGGTTCAAAGTGGCTGGTGTTTTTTTTTGTTGCCATTTTTCACATTGTTTGGCACATGTTTTCCAAGAACCCCCCCCAATTAAGGTACCTCCGGGGTTTTCTGAACCGGGCGGGGGGTTACCTTTCGTGAGGAGAGGTCTGAGATTTTTCTGCCTTTGGATCTTTGAGTTGGCTCTGCAGAAAGTCACAGAGGTGCGCAAGGCCTCGACCGCTGCAGTGCGGAGGGCGAACTGCCTCGGTCCTGCCTCAAGTGTAAGACAGCTGGTCATAAGCCAAAAAATCGCCCAAACAATGATGCGGCTTGAGGCTCATTGTCATGAATGGAGGCAAAGCCAGGTTTCACTTTACGTACTGAGCACTGCCTTGTCTGAGCATCGAGGCCTGGGCTACAGTGGTTTCTCCTGTGCCTGGAAGGGGGGTGGGTGGCGGTCATACTACTCTGCCCCCCCCGGCAGGATTTTTCTTAACCACCGGGGGGGGGATGATTGCAGGGACCCACCCACCCAGATTTTTGGCAAACCCACAAACCCACAAATGTCCCACCCCCGCCGGGAGGGGGGGGGGCTATTGGACACCCACCCACCCACCCACCCACCCACCTACCCACAATCCCACCGAAATTTCTCCACAAAGCCAGGCTGGCCTGCATAAATCGGAAAACGCCACATACCCCCCCCTTTTGGGGGCTATTCGTGTACCCTACCCCAAGGGGTAGAGTTTTTCTTTTGACCCCTTGTAAAATGATTGGTTTTGCCCAATAAACGCATTCCCCAATATGTTTTTGGTCGGGAAACCCATAGAGCCCCCCACTAGAAACTTTGAGGGGGTTGGGCTGGGGGGTTTCCTGGGTTTCACTCTCCTGCCTGTCAGCCATTTGTGTGATCCGAGCCTCCTGTGTGCACGCTGGGGACGGGACGCCAGAGAAGGACCACATGCAGCGAACATCAGCCAATCCTTGCTTCCCAGAGGTGGTCTTGAGTACCTTACAGTGAGCAGGCTACACCAGCTCACCTTAGTCCGACCAAAAAAAACCGGTCTAATTTTTTGTCGCATGTTTTACTCCCTAATTGACAGAGTAGTTCATTGCTGGGTCAAGGAACAGTGTGATGTCCGGTCTGCAAGCAATGATGCTGTCCAAGCAACATGAGATGATAGTTCCATCATCTTGTTTTTTTGCAATTGGTTGGACAAGGGAGGGGGCTGGCATGCCACCCCTTTGAGTTTAGGACAGCCATGATGAATGACCCTGAAAGGGCCGACCGGAGTAAGTATCTTCCCTTGAACTTCCCTTTCTAGCACCGCAACGTCACGCAAGAAGCCTGAAACAAGGTGGAAAAGGCGGGATATTAGATGCATGTGTGTGTGTGTGTTTTGCGGCTCCCATTGTGTGTGTGTGTGTGTGTGTGTGTTTTGGCAGCAATCAACAGCAGCACACATAGACCTCATGGAACAGGATCAAGAAGTAAACGCAGAGGGACGTGTGTCGGCCACCTTTGTTTCCCAACGGCACGTATTGCTGCCATGGGGGTATGTTTCTTAGGCTGGGTTTCGGGGCATTTCATCTGACGTTCTCTACTTGCCATGATCCTATTGCCATGATTTCGTTTTGGGCCCCACAACGGTTGGGAGGATGTAGCACACCCAGGGCAGGCTGGGTGATTGCAATGTGAGAACTGGATTCCCCTTGGTGCTATGTTCTTGCAAACTGCAGAGGCACACTGGCGGCTCTAACGAACAATGGACAAATGGCATGTGTTATGAAAGCTGTGGTGTGGCAGGCACGGCTGGAGTCTAACTTCATTGCAGCTGCAAGAGCAAAGTGGCAGCAAAAGAGTAGGCAACAATGTGCATCCACGGGAAAAACTATCAGGACAAGAAAGTCGAAGTACAATGGTTGCATGACATAGACACAAGGGCATGGAGGGAAGCATAGAAGCACATAAAGTTTCATTGCAGGAAATGTGCTCCAGTCCAATACAGGGCCTTGAAAACCTTGTGATATGGCCAATACGGGAGACAGTGCAGCAATCACAGACAGAGTGAGTGACAGGAGAACATAGTGTTGTGTAGGCAGGAAATGTTGCCGGCCACGGATTAGGAGGCAAGTGACTTTGCTGATGATGATGAAGGTCTGGTGATAGAGGTAACTTTCATGCAGGGTGTGGTCTGAGGAGCCTGAGGAGGAGCATATAGAAAAGGGATCTGATGGCTACAATGGCTACAGCACCGGAATTGTGTCGAGAGATTTGTTCTGGGTTTAGCTCAGAAGGAAGCTACCCAAGCACAAAGCTCACTGACCATGGGGGTTGGCAGGGGTGAGCTAGCCACTTCTGATTTTGTTCCCTGCGCTTGGCGTTGGGGACCCCCGATAATGCAGGGGTGATGTAGCATTTCTGCCCTCTTTTGGGGGGGGGGCCTCAAGCGCAGTGCGCGCGCACTGTGCGCGCAGTGCAACTATTTGGGCGTCTGGCCGTTCTAGAGACCCATACTTTGAGATACTAGGGGCCCCTAGGGGCATCATGGTGACCCCTAGCAGAGGTTCTGCAAGGTGTAGCACGTTTGGGTCAAGGCATGGCAAGGCGTAGCACGGTTGTGTCAAGGCATGGCAAGGCGCAATGCTCGTGTGCACACATTGATCTATTGTCCTTGCACATATGCTACAGGACTTCATACCCCCCTCCTCCTTTCTTAGAAACACTTTCGTCATGGATTTGAGTCTTGGCGATCGGGTGTTCTACACCAGCTCCAACGGCGTGCGAGTTCCTGCCACGGTGGTTGGGATGGCGGGAGATGGGCTCATCCACTTGGAGTACTACCAAGATGCACTACGGGTGGTAAATCGCCAATGCAAGATGGTGTCCACGTGTAGTTAGTAGACAATGGAACAGAAAGACATTTCTGTGTTTTTGAGGGTGGCGACCAATGCGCTGTTCATGGCTTTTCCAGTTGTGCATGATGTGTGTTATGTGAAGGGAAGGTAGTTTGCAACTTTCTTGAGCTAGGGCAGTTTGGGTCACCTAATTCTAAGGGCGTTTCCAAGGGGTGTGCTTGGGGGCTCTTCTGGGGAACATAGTCTAAAAGTAGCGCGCAGTGCAAAGATTCCCCTGGGCCCCCGAGAAGGCAGGGGTGAGGTATCCACTTCTGAGTATGTTCCCCGCGCTTGGTGTTGTGGGACCCCTAATAATGCATAGGTGACATAGCACTTCAGCCCTCTTTTGGGCCCCCGAGAAGGCATAGGTGAGCTAGCCACATCTGATTTTGTTCCCCGCGCTTGGCGTTGGGGACCCCCGAGAATGCAGGGGTGATGTAGCATTTCAGCCCTCTTTTGGGCCCCTTAGAAGGCAGAATTGAGGTAGCCACTTCTGATTTTGTTCCCCGCGCTAGGCCTTGGGGACCCCCGAGAATGCAGGGGTGATGTAGCATTTCTGCCCTCTTTTGGGCCTCCCAGAAGATAGGGGTGAGGTAGCCACTTCTGATTTTGTTCCCCGCGCTTGGAGTTGTGGGACCCCCAAGAATGCAGGGGTGATGTAGCACTTCCACCCTCATTTGGGCCCGTGAGAAGGCAGGGTTGCGGTAGCCACTTGTGATTTTGTTCCCCGCGCTTGGCGTTGTGGGACCCCCGAGAATGCAGGGGTGATGTAGCATTTGTGCCCTCTTTTGCGCCCTTTGCACGACAATCACTGCAGAGCATCAAAGCTGGATTTGTACTGCATTTTCATCAGAAAGTGATAACAGGAGCCTGTGCAAGAGAATAAATCAATAATCATGGACTGCAACACAATCCCGATTGAGCATCATAGCAAAAGGCACAATCGTCTGTGCAAACTGAAATAATCGCAACAGATTAGGATCCTCTCCATCTGCACACGTGACCAGACCTGCTGCACCCCCCTCCTAGGCTAGGCAATCCCAGGAAATTCAAATCTGGGGTGACTGACGATAATTGGGCAGTCTGGTGTGCAGAAAACACACA
Organism: Eutreptiella sp. 'Long Island Sound 2002'; assembly: GCA_964036045.1. Lineage (NCBI taxonomy): Eukaryota > Euglenozoa > Euglenophyceae > Eutreptiales > Eutreptiaceae > Eutreptiella > Eutreptiella sp. 'Long Island Sound 2002'. The sequence continues at coordinate 63,302 of CAXIWF010000207.1, read as the reverse complement.
GGCAGCAGAAATGGGCTCAATACAAATACAATGCAGTACATCACAGTACGCCGCAAGATGTCTTACAGCGTGCAACAAAATGTCATACCTATCTGCATATTTCAGTCTCTGCAAATCTCAGAAGGGGAACCCTGGATCAGGACAACCAAAATCATGCAAACATAGAGAAAATCAGGCAAAAGATAGCAGACACAAATGATCCATGACAAATCTGGCCAGGCCCTGCCATGCAGAACTCAGGACGTGAGAAATTAATGAAGTTCTGCTTCTGGTTCATCTTCTTAAACTGAAATCGATCCTGAAAACACAAGGAAGTGAGAATTGAGAAAACACCATCACAGCAGCAAACACAGGGGCACACATTGTATGGTTCGAATCAAATCATTAACAGAGATATTGATGCCATGATCCCTGTTATATTTGACCCACACATCATTAACATGTCCCACAAACTTATCCTGTGTCTCCCAAGTTTCTTCCTCATGTCCACGCCACTTCACCTTCCACTTGCGCTTCCGGTTTCGCCCTGAACCCTGCCATATACAGCCCTTCACAGCCTCAACAGTGTATGTATCATCCTGAGGCACTTTGTCACCATCTACAAAATAATGAAACGGCACGGGCTGTCCTTTAAAAGGGGACACGTAGGGCTTCAGTCTCGTGGCAGGCAAGATCTGCTCACCCTTGGGTGTGGAAATCAGAAAACGTGTTTCACTGAGGCACTGCAGCACCTCACAGGGTCCGAACCACAACCTGTGAAGCTTGTGAACACCAGCTTCATTGGGCAAAAACCTGACCCACACACGATCACCAACCTGCAGCTGTAACTGTGGATGTTTTTTCAACCAAGCTCGCTTCTCTCGCTCATGAATTTTGGTCAGCCGCTGTTGAACCAACTGGCGTTCCTTGCTGACCCGGTCAAAAAACTCCAGTGCATCTTCGTGACCCTCCTCAACCTCATAGGGGGGGCAATCCCCAAACCCCACCGGGTCCCTCCCAAAGACTAACCTATGGGGGGAGTAGGGGAACACCACCCCCGGGAGGTCATTGAGGCTCCACAATGCCAAAGGCAATGCATGCACCCAATTACCCTTCCGATCCGCCAGATACCGCCGTAAACTGTTGACCACCAGTTTAACAGCCACTTCAGCCCTGCCATTGGACTGAGGGCGGTAAATGACACCCTTGTGCTGCTCAATTCCACTCAGAGCACAGAGGGTTTCGAAAAAGTCTTTTGAAATGACTTTGTCATTGTCGGACATAATTTCATGCGGCAATCCTGTAAAGAAAACACATTTCTCCAAAAACAGTGAAGCCGCCTTTTCAGCATTCAGGCCCTTTTCCAAACATGGAATAGCCATGGTGTATCCTGTTAATCGGTCGACAATAACAAAGGCATAATCAAACTTCTCATCACCTACAGAGACTAGCGGTAACTTGGTAAAATCCATAGCTAATGATGAGAAGGGGTACTCCGGTATTGGGTAGTGTTCCATGGTATCTGGAGAGGGATGATTGCGTGCTTTGCACGTTGCACAGGTGGCACAGCCAGCAATAAGCGCCTGAACGTGAGCGTCCAGGACTTCAGGGAACGCGAACTTCCGGAGACAAAGCTCCTTTAATTTACTGACCCCTGGATGCGCAAAGCTGTGCATCGCCTTGACAACCATGTCCACCAGGCTGGTGGGCACCAAGATCTTCCCATTTTTCCTAATTTTTCCACGATACAACCCAATACCTGCGCGTGAATTACCTGCACTGAGATATTCGTACAGCTCCTTCAGATGTTCGTCTGCCTTATATGCTTCTGTCCAATCTGCGAAAAGGACAGAAGTATCACCGGAAGTTTGGGGAATCTGAGACACATGCACAGCTTGTTCAGCATCACCTGCAGCTTGCTGAGGCAATCGCATGTGTCCACCTGACACCTCCTGAGCTTCACCTGCAGCCTCAGAACTGATTCCGTTCTCTCGGGTCGTTGATCTGGTGGACACACCACTAATTCTGGCCGGCCAACAGGCTGCCTGTAAACCCCAGTGCTGATGCTGCATGCGTCGCAAAACACCCTGTGCACGTACATTCCCTTTATCCATTACTGTATCGTCATCGGGGACAAGTTCAGAAAACATTTTCCGTAATCTCTCTTCAACGGAGGACAGGTCTCTGGCAGCACATTCAGTCTGTCCTGCCTGATACGACTCGAAAGAGGCACGAACTGAGCGCAATCGTCCCAGTTCTGCCCTCTCCTCCCTCAGGCGACGTAAAACATCTGCAGCTAACTGCTGGTCCTCCCACTGACGTGATGCCTGCTCATCCGCTGCGACTCCCGCCGCATCCTCTACAGAACCCTGCATTGTGGAATCCCCTGCATGTTCACACGCTGGGTAAGCCCAGCGGCTAAGCGTGTCTGGCACTATATGTCCCTTACCAGGAGTATACTCAACCAGTATTTTAAACTGGGACAAAAATTCGTGCCAGCGCCCTCTCCTGCCCACCGGGCCACTGATCGTACCCAGATCCTCACGGAACCAGGAAATCAGTGCCTGGTGGTCAGTGAGACACCGCACCAATACCGTGGACTGAATCCATGCCCTGAATTTCTGCAAGGCCCCTATCAGTGCGTAGGTCTCCTTTTCTCTAGTAGACCACGCTCGCTGGCCAAGATTGTCCCTGCCCTGGAGCTTGCGGCTGAAAAAGGCAACTGGACGATAGTCACCATTCGCATCCGCCTGCTCCAGGGATGCACCAACTGCATATTTGGATGCATCTGTGCGAATCAGAAATTCTTTTGCGGGATCAGGGATCTGCAATACTGCAGAATCACGCATGAGAAGCTTGATGGCTTTGAAAGCCTCCTTCATCTCCTCTGTCCACTTTATTTTCCTGTGCTGGACCTTACGCTTAGTTGCCCTAGTGTTACTCTCCATGCCCGCAAGCGCATCACTCAGGATGGCTGCGTGATGTGAATAATTGGGCATGTAGATGGAATACCACTGAGTGAGGCCCAAAAAGGCCTTCATCTGGGTGGGGGTTCGGATGTGTTCCCATGACCATCGGTCAATGGGTTCCGTTTTACTGGGGGCTGCTCTTCGGGTTCCGGCCTCCAAAACATGGCCACAAAACTTAACACGTGTCATAAACATATGACACTTGTCACGTTTAACAGTGAGCTTGTATTTACGAAGGCACGTGAAAATTTTTCGGAGCGACTCATAATGGTTGTGCAGAACTGAGCCGTCAATTTGACCCTGTTCATTACCTCTGGTCCCCTCCAGAATATCATCAATATAGGGACGAGCCCTGATATCTGGATCTTGGGATAGGCACCAGTCTACCATTCTCTGATACGCTGCCGGAGCAGTCTTAAGCCCCATGGGAAGAACCTCCCATTCAAATACCCCCCAAGGAGTCATAAAAGCTGTAAGCTTCTTTGACTCTTCAGAAAGTGGCATTTGATGGAAGCCATCTTCCAAATCAAAAATTGTCCACAGGACATTTTTCCCCTCCTCCACCAGACGATCCTCAATATTGGGCAGGGGGAAATGCAGATCCTTAATTTGGGAGTTAAGGTGACGGTAGTCTATGACTAACCGCCACTTTCCCCCCGGCTTAGGAACTACAAATGCCCTTGACACCCACTGCGGATTTTTTTCCATGGCTGTACGCAACATGCCACGCCCCTTAAACTTTTCAATCAGGGCTTTAAAAGCCGCAGCCCGAACTCCTACACACCTATACGGCGTGACCGCCTTTGGTGTGGCACCTTCAACGAGCTCGATATGACAAACACCGTAATCACCTCGCAACTGCAGATCATCAGGATCCTCCTGATTAATGGCTTTAAACTGAAAAACATCCGCAAATTCCTGTTCTAATAACTCACGATACCTGGCACAGCCTGGATGTTCCATGTCAGACTCAATCACAGATCTTATGGTTCGGTTCCGGATATTGATAGGAGTCTTACCCGGCGAACCTACAAACACAGATTGCAATCTGGCAGTGCGCTCCCCAGCAGGAGACACATCATCATCGACCCCAGACGCAGTATCACCCCACGCATACTCAGAGCTGGAATGGGCATCGAATAACAATACCCTAGTGGTATAGGCTCCTCGCTGCGAAAACTGTCGACCTGATGGGTCCTGGAATATTTTCCAATCACTGGGTAGGTCCCACCAGTCAACTGCAATCTCACCGAGTGCCCAAAACCAGGACTCTGTTTTGGCAACAGGCACAATAGCCAAGCCTCTGGCCTGGTCAATCAGTATTTTCTCAACCACCTGACGGTACTTACCGAATGGGGGATGGACATATACAAACTGATCAGCCCAGGACCTATCGAAAGGTCTGGAGCCCCAGAATTTACGAACAGACTTCTGCCTGGTCTGTGCTGTACCAAATACATCAACTGTTGGTAACTCCCCAGCCCACTCCACAATGGACGAGAATACAGATGGTGTGAGACTGTACTTTCCCCTTCGCCACATCACCCCTGCAGTTTTTCTCGACTGTCTTCGCTGCAACGGTGAGAAGGAGAACTGACGCATCCTACGCATGTGAGGAAAAGTGTCAACCTGATGTCTTGCAGACGGCTCACAACCTTTGGGGGGGATGTATGTGTCAGGGGTATGGTGTTCAGGGTGGACGCCGTTAACAACGTCCTGGTCGTTATCCCGGTTGTACCCCCAGCCTCCCGCAAAACAATCAGGAACAGGCTGCTCATTGCAACCTTCTGACTCAACGTCAGACAGACCCTGGGACTCGAAATCAGAGTCATACCCAGGTACAGCATTGACACACGTGGGCATAGATACCTCAAAGGGGACTTCATCATCAGGGAGGGCTACGTCCTGTAGCGGGCCTAGTTTGTCAGTAGTTAATGCCCTCACTACGGACGCATAACAACACCCCCCTTGGTGACTACAACATTGTCTGTCTCCAGACCGGCAGGGATGTGCACCCACTCCAGTGCTTCCAAAGCCCTGTCCAGATCTTTCAGTGGGTGGCAATGATTCTGCAGCAGATAAATCAAGTCCTGCTGCACCAGGCGTCCCCCTTGTTGGAAGTACTGCCCGCTCAGAGAGCCTCATAATTTTCAAATCAGAAGCACGCACCTCCAGTTCACCCCCCCCTGTCCATCAACCTCATCCAGGGCAACCTGTAACAGCCACTCATGATGCTGGCAGATTGACGAACCCGGCCGGTGAGAAGGGGTCACTGAATTACGTGTTGATGACGCGTGTACACTGGATCCTAGCTGACTTGCCTGAGCTGAAAAGTTTGCTCTCCACCTGGAACAGGGACAGACCCCACAGGCTGCAGCGGTATGGATTCCTTTGCGTCCCACCTCCAGCGGTGGATGCCACGAAGGCTGTAAGTGCTGTTTCGAGCACTCACGATAACATGTACATTTTGGTGAACAAACGCACACCATAACTGTACCTGAGTTGGTCTGGGATGCGTTGACATTCTCCTGCTTCTCCGCGGTTGATTCAGCACTGAGTGCCTGGTGAACCAACACACGAAACAGGAGTGGTAACAATGCAAAATACAGGGAAAGGAGGACAAATGCACATGCAGTGGCACGCGAGAGACAGGATGGACCTGCCCCCCCTGGTGCAGAACCCTGCATGCAGCCAGAATGGCTCAGACAGACTGGAGCCTCCAGCTTGCCTGACAAATCAGCAACGGATTGTATGTTCTTCACAAATCCTTTGAATGGAACTTGCTCAGTGCCCCGATTCAGCAGCACCCGTTCAGGATGCACCGAGACACATTCCCGCGGCATGAGACATGCAGAAACCGGGCACACCATTAGCCTGAAGGCTTCCAAAAAGGGATACCCAAAAATCAAACCATCTGAAACTTCTGCACAATAAATGAAGACGCGTGGGCACATCACCCACTCCCCTCCAGCCTCACTGCATATGGGCATTTGAACATTACTCCATGCTCCATACTTCCCACCTTCAATACTCCCTGACGTCACTGTGGACAGTGACAGTGGAGTGCGCGCCAACTCCAATACCCCTGCCGGAAAAAACTTCCGTGGGGCTGCAGCAAATATAGTGGCCCCAGTGTCAATCAAACTGGGATGTTGTAACTCACCACCCAATAAAAACTGAACATGTGCACCCAAAACCAATTCAACCTTCACATCAGGTTTCCTACGAGGCAGAGCCCTAACTCGCGTGCGACTCAGCACTCGTAGGGCTGGCGCCGGCAACTGGGGGCCTGTTGCGCCTGGAACTTGGGGATTTACAGGCATGCCAGGAGATGCCTGACCCCCTTATTCGTCTTTACCCTTGCCTTTACCTGTACCCTGTGGGTTTGCGGCAGGCTTCAGTTCAGGATGCAATTCCCAACATTTATCCTTGAAATGTCCAGACTTACCACAGTGTTCACATTTTCTGTTCCGTCTGTCACTGTTGGGGTCAGCCTGTGCTCGTGGCTTTGGCCTGCGCGTTCCTGTGTCAGATTTCTGTGACGGCCTCTTGGGGCATCGCTTACCATCAGTGTGTTTGTCACCTCCACACCATGGGCATTTACCAGCTTTCAGCCGCCCCTGAATCTGACTTACCTTCAGGTTAGCCTTCTTCGCTCCATCCTTGAGCCATTTAGGCCAGAGAGAAGGATGTTCTGCCCAACATTTGTCCAGCGTGTGTGGACCCTTACAGCGTGGACAAACAATGGAAGATGGGGGGGCTGAGCCACCTCTTGGCGCCCCACCTACACCCCTCACCTCACGCTTATGGTATCTACCACGCACAGCCTGTGCCCTGTACTGTGTGAGGAGCTTAGGTATCAACCACCTATTGCACTCCTCAAAAGTAAATTCCTTGAGGGCCTCGATCTCGGCCTCCACCATCTCTTCAAGCAACTCATCAAAAAACCCACAACGTGTTAGCGCCCGCATGTAAACCTTTTTCGCATGAGATGCAGTGCATTCACCTACTCTAGCCAGCAAAACACGCCATTGCAAGTACCACTTGCGATACGACCGATAATCACCACTGCTAGGAGTGAGTTCTTCCCATTCATCCTCTACAAAGGACTCATCGGCACACTCCCGTGCCTCATCGAGCAACTCAAAGTACATGTCCTGGTACGTCCAATTTAATTCATGCATTAACTCCAAATACAACTCAGCATACTCGTCAGGCAAAGATGAAATGAACGTTAGAGCCTTCAAAACAGGTGACAAAAATCGACCCCAATAGGACATATAGAACTTCCATTTACGCATATAAATATGGAGAGTTTTCCAGCTCCCATCCCAATGCGGTCGTGTGATAAATCGCTTAATGTCCTTTTTGGTGGTGTCATCCATGAGTTTCAATTCCTGTTCATCCAACTCCCCAGACAAAAGCCCACGAATTCGATGCACCCGCCCTTTACCGGCTCCTGTTTGGGCGGATTTAAGAGAAACCTCGTCCTCCAACGATTTGAAAAATGCATGCAATTCAGTGGAAGAAGAATCCGTGTGTTCACCGGGAGGATCAAGTGGGGTTTCATCCTCCTCCCACTTCGCTCGCTGCTGCAAGGAGGTCATAGCCATACCGACCAATTTCTTTATCGGCCCCCCTTTCAACAGCTTATCGCCCTTGGCAAAAATGGACTCATCACTATCATGAAAGTGGACCGGCACTCTTTTGGAGAATGCCCCACCCGGATAAAGTGACGTATCACCTGTGCGACCTTTATGAGCATCCTCATCCTCTATAAGGCTTAAACCATGCACACCTTCATCATTGTGTGCTGCGGATTCTGTCTCCTCTGTGTCTGCGAGTACTGCCATGACTTCGGCCATTGCCTCCTGCAGTGGAGCAACCGCCTTGTCAATGCAATCTCGCAAAACCGTCATCGTAACATGTGAGTCCGACGACACACCATCAATCGAACCCTTTTCAACCTTTACTTTGAAACTTGAATCAATCGATTTCAATTGATCACGGAATGTTTGAATGGCCCGCTCAAGCTTATTGTCAAGGCGTACCACCTCATTGGAAGGCGCAAATCTAGAAAATTCATCCCTCATTGCCTCTCCATGTTGGGTCACCCGCAATGAAAGTGTCTTGAAAGCACGCTCCAAACGAAGGAATTCACCTTTCAAAGCCTGAATAGCTAATTCAAACGAACCCATTGGATCAAGCACTCCCTCACCCGAATCGCTCACAGGATGTCGAATCCCTTGAATCAATTGCAACTTATCATTGAGCAAATCCAACTCACCACACAATTGTTTACGTGTAACCAAGTCACTCACATTTTTTTCCAAGTCGCCCAACCTTCGTAGAATCAATGTTGAATCAAATGTTGGATGTGGAGACACGCCACACCTCAATTCGTTCTCCAAGCAGCCCAAACGACGTTTGAGCTCTTCATGTTCGTTTGCTTGATCTAAAACACGAGTGAGCCGTGTCTCCACCGACTGCAAATCTGTTTGCAATGAGAACTTGCGCTCACCGACGGCTAACTCAAATTTTTGTTCCAAGACCGAAACTCGGTCCTCAATGCTTGCCAAACTCGACTCATCAAGGCGTGGGGAGGACCCACACCCAATTTGCCGCATTTCATCTTCCAAAGAATTCACTCGCTTCATCAAAGAATCTTCATGCAAAAATCTTTGTCGCCGAAACTCCTCCATCTCTCTTTGAACACACTCTGAAACAAGGCGAGAGAGATCGGGCATTGGGGAACCTATCGGCCCCTCACTTCCCAATCTACGGATCTCACCTTGCAAACGCGTATGCTCATGTTGTAAATCTTTCAAGACGGAGTGTAGTTTTGTAATTTCTTGTGTAGAGCGATGTTTCTCATTTTGCAATAAATTAGCAAGAGCGTCCACCTCTTGTTGAATTGCTGGTAAACGCCTCTCTTGAAGAGTCAAACGATCGCTCAACTCGCCCACACTAGATTGCAAATTCTCAAGTGTGGGAAGAATTTTTTGGCGACGAAGATATTTTTGAAATTCACTTTGAATGGTGTTAGGAATGTCAACCAACATTTGTTCATGAGAATCAAGCTTTTCATGTGCATTTTTTATAGTGGCATGCAAAGAGAGAATATCACGTGCAACTTGTTTAGAATGATCCCTTAATGCATTCACTTCACGAGAAACATTCTCCAATTTGCACAAAACTGAAACCGAATGGTCCATGGCCTTCTCTACCTTATTGTTGGTCTCCATTGCGAACAACCCAAGGCGATCTCCTTCATGAACAATGGTTTTGATACGGCCTTCTAAACTCCCCAAATACTCATCGACCTGCACGTTGAATTCATAGAGAGATGATAGAGTTTGACCCAAAGCTTGAACATATTGTTCGAGTTGAGGTATTTTGCCTTCACTATCCGACGAACGAACGGCACGAACAATCTCAATCGCCGCTCCATCAGGGCGCACAAACCGAATTCTTTCCATTCTATTAGCCGACCCAAAATCCCAAGCTGCATGCTCCATTCGTGGATGCTGATTGCGTTGTTCACGACTCGGACTTTCGGAATGAGGTACTAATTGTAGTGGTGCGACTTGTCCATCGCAATCCATGATCATGCGCTCCATTGAAGCTATAGTACGAGGCGACCCGAAAATTCGAAATCACGTCAATCGGAATGGAAGAGATCCAACAATGGATGCAAAATTACGGCAATGATGTCGATTTGTCAAAAACACCAATAATACCGTCGAACTTCGTCAATTCTGAAATCTCGACAGTGGTCAGCAGGTGTCGCAGAATCTCACGTGGATCTGCTACCATGCACGACAATCACTGCAGAGCATCAAAGCTGGATTTGTACTGCATTTTCATCAGAAAGTGATAACAGGAGCCTGTGCAAGAGAATAAATCAATAATCATGGACTGCAACACAATCCCGATTGAGCATCATAGCAAAAGGCACAATCGTCTGTGCAAACTGAAATAATCGCAACAGATTAGGATCCTCTCCATCTGCACACGTGACCAGACCTGCTGCACCCTTGAGAAGGCAGGGGTGCGGTAGCCACTTCTGATTTTGTTCCCCGCGCTTGGCGTTGTGGGACCCCCGAGAATGCAGGGGTGATGTAGCACTTCCACCCTCATTTGGGCCCGTGAGAAGGCAGGGGTGCGGTAGCCACTTCTGATTTTGTTCCCCGCGCTAGGCGTTGTGGGACCCCCGAGAATGCAGGGGTTGATGTAGCATTTCAGCCCTCTTTTGGGCCCCGACAAGGCATGGGTGAGGTAGCCACTTGTGATTTTGTTCCCCGCGCTAGGTGTTGTGGGACCCCTCATAATGCAGAGGTGACGTAGCATTTCTGCCCTCTTTTGAGCCCCCGAGAAGGCATGGGTGAGGCAGCCACTTCTGATTTTGTTCCCCGCGCTGGACGTTGTGGGACCCCCTCATAATGCACATGTGACCGAGCATTTCTGCCCTCTTTTGGGCCCGCGAGAAGGCACGGCCCAAAAAGCCACTTCTAATTTTGTTCCCCGCTCTTGGCATTGGGGACCCCCGAGAATGTAGGGGTGATGTAACATTTCTGACCTCTTTTGGGCCCCCAAGAAGGCAGGGGTGAGGTAGCCACTTCTGATTTTGTTCCCCGCGCTTGGCGTTGTGGGACCCCCGAGAATGCAGGGGTGATGTAGCATTCCTGCACTCTTTTGGCCCCCCGAGAAGGTAGGGGTGAGATAGCCACTTCTGATTTTGTTCCCCGCGCTTGGCGTTGGGGACCCCCGAGAATGCAGGGGTGATGTAACACTTCCACCCTCATTTGGGCCCCCGAGAAGGTAGGGCTGAGGTAGCCATTTCTGATTTTGTTCCCCGCGCTTGGTGTTGTGGGACCCCGAGAATGCAGGGGTGATGTAGCATTTCTGCCCTCTTTTGGGCCCCCGAGAAGGTAGGGGTGAGGTAGCCACTTCTGATTTTGTTCCCCGCGCTTGGCTTTGGGGACCCCGGAGAATGCAGGGGTGATGTAGCATTTCTGCCCTCTTTTGGGCCCCCGAGAAGGTAGGTGTGAGCTACCAACTTCCGATTTTGTTCCCCGTGCTGGACGTTTTGGGACCCCCTCATAATGCACAGGTAACCGAGCATTTCTGCCCTCTTTTGGGCCCCGAGAAGGCTTGGGCCAAATAGCAATTCTAATTTTGTTCCCCGCTCTTGGCATTGGGGACCCCCGAGATGTAGCATTTGTGCCCACTTTTGGGCCCCCGAGGAGGTAGGGATGAGGTAGCCAATTCTGATTTTGTTCCCCGCGCTTGGCGTTGTGGGACCCCTCATAATGCAGAGGTGACGTAGCATTTCAGCCCTCTTTTGGGCCCCGAGAAGGCATGGGTGAGGTAGCCACTTCTGATTATGTTCCCAGCGCTGGACGTTGTGGGACCGCCTCATAATGCACAGGTGACCGAGCATTTCTGCCCTCTTTCGCTTTTCCGAAAGAAAACAATGCACAAATCAGTGCGCACGCGTGCCATGCAGTGCCCAAAAAGCGGCATCTGCACCGCAACGCGACAGAATAATATATGGGTTTATGTAACATACACGTGTCAGTACAGCCAAGTACTGAGCACGATACCTTAATGACAAAATAGCAGTAAACATAACGAACCGAATCCTAGGGAAAACACAGGCTTTCAGGCTTGTCCTGTCCTGTCCTGAGCTCCCCTTTACACTCCCCCCCCAAGCCCACACATACCCTGATGTGTGGCTGAGACCCCAAAACAAAAGGGTGCGAAGGGTTTTACCATAGGGCTGGGAAAAAGCTCAGACAGAGCTGGGTGGGTGTAAAACGCAAGCACCCAAAAGGCTGCCTTGCATGTTTACACTCCCCCCCCAGGCTCAGCACTCCCCAAATGAGTTGCTGACCCGAGAAAAAAAAATTGCAAAACATGCAGGCCTTAACCTACAATACAGTACAATACAGATATTATTGTCTGTGATCTGGCTATTTCTACCCATTCCAGGTAAAAACAGCTACTATCTATGTGCAGATCATGCTAGTGGAATACCACTGGTACCATAGATAGCTTTCCCCTCCTGAAAGGGATTTCTGTCACAAAACAGTGCCCTAGGGGAGTGGTGAAGTGGTGTTTCGACCTATACCCACTCAAACTCCTCAAAGGGTGTAAAAACCTGATAAGTGCTCATGGCACACAACCTGAAGTGCTCCTGGCACAGATAAAATTTAGTATAAAAATACTGAAAGGAAACCCCTGCTTTTTCCAACAAAAGCAGAAAGACAAACAGGAAAACCACTCTGCTTTTTCTCCAAGACAGAAGCAGCTGAAAAACAAAAAAAGACACACTGCTCACAAGCAGGCAGGTGCAAAGCAAAACAGAATTGCAAAACTGAGTAAACCAGAGTTCACTCAAAGTGTAAAGCAGGGTGTATCCCACCACTGCTCATTGCAGATCCAAAATAGTATCTACAACGAAAAAGAAAGCAAAGGCACATGTCAGTGCCAGCAAACAAGGCGCTTGGCGCCCAAGAAGAGGCCAAAAAAGACCTCGTTGACATACTGAAAATGTACATGCCAGGGAATCTAAATCAGATTCCTGCATATATGCAGCCAAACAGGCTTCACACTGTGCAAGGCACAGCGGTTGGAAAAAACAAAGCGCTCACAGCGCCAAAGACTGATAACACAGAGCGCTGCAAGCGCTCGACATACGCGCAAGTTACAGAGCGCTCTCAGCGCTCAAAACCTAAAGGAAAGGGTTGTACTTATCTTCCTTGGAAGCCAAACGCTGGCCCCACTCTGACCGCGGTGGGCAGGAAGTTCGACACCACTTGAAGGCCTCCTTGTTTTCCACTTTGGAGACCAGAACGTCGACCAGTTCACTGAAGTACTGGGCAGCTCTTCGTCTTTGAACGGCTTTGCCTGCGCGTCGTCCTCTTCTTGGCTTGCCCTCACTGATGACCTCCTGAGATTGTTCGGCCACCCAATTTCCCACACCTTTTTCGAAGCTTGTAGAATTCGTCACTCGGTGCTCCTTTCTTCGTTTCCAGGGCTCTTTTTGTGACCCATCGGCGTTGGCCTCTTCACTTGAGCTGCATCGTGACTCCTTTTGGTCTTGAGTTGACGAACTATTTTTTGTGGCTCTGAAAGGCGTAGAAGGAAGCGGACTTCTCAACAGCGAGACGATACTTTGCAGTTTGTGCAGCGCAACTTCCAGCGACGACTCCAATTTTGTAAACACACGTGAATACGCATTGTTCTTCGTCGGCGCTGTCTTTGACTTGTGTGGAACTGCTTTCGTCCTCCACGGCAATTCTTCACTTTGTACGCCGTGAACCACGACCTTGTTGTCGGCGCTACTCAACTGCACCATGAGGGCATGGAAGAGACCTTGAAACTTGTACCCGAAATTCGCATAGAGCTTGGCGAACGTGAATTCTTGAGCACACCTCAGCTGTTCCCGCACGCGTCGTTCCTCTCTCTCCAGATCCTGCAGTGACGGCGACCGTGATGGTGCAGGCCCTCTAGGCGGAGGCGGTGCCGGTCTTCTTGGCGGCGACTGCACGAGCATTGTTGACAGCGAGCTGGGATGTTTTACGGCTATGGTGGTTAGCGCTGATGTTGAAGGAGCGCTCATGGTGTCTCTGTGGGCTTGCTAAATCTGCAGCTGGGCGGCGAATATTGCGATCTTATTTTCAAAACACTTGTACGGTGTTTTGTCGTGTGCTTTCCAAGGTCTTTTGTACCAAAATCCCAAATCTTGATTTCAAAGAACTCCTGGACGACCCACAATACCGAAGACGGCGCAACCCAATAGCGAAGCAAATAGCTGCAATACGACTTTTCTTTATAGTCCAGAAGTACTGAGCGATCTTGCCTCTTGCTGAGATCGCAATAATCCCATTGCACACTAAAGACAAATAGACACTCAGAAATTGTTCATGCATGCATTCGCACATTACATTCCTACAAAATCAGATCTTTTTATAATAAAAATCAGTGCTTTTCCGAAAGAAAACAATGCACAAATCAGTGCGCACGCGTGCCATGCAGTGCCCAAAAAGCGGCATCTGCACCGCAACGCGACAGAATAATATATGGGTTTATGTAACATACACGTGTCAGTACAGCCAAGTACTGAGCACGATACCTTAATGACAAAATAGCAGTAAACATAACGAACCGAATCCTAGGGAAAACACAGGCTTTCAGGCTTGTCCTGTCCTGTCCTGAGCTCCCCTTTACACCCCCGAGAAGGCACGGGCCAAAAAGCTACTTCTAATTTTGTTCCCCCCTCTTGGCATTGGGGACCCCCGAGAATGCAGGGGTGATGTAGCACTTCAGCCCTCTTTTGGGCCCCCGAGAAGGCAGGGGTGACGTAGCCACATCTGATTTTGTTCCCCGCGCTTGGCGTTGGGGACCCCCGAGAATGCGGGGGTGATGTAGCATTTCTGCCCTCTTTCGGACCCCCGCGAAGGTAGGGGTGAGGTAGCCACTTCTGATTTTGTTCCCCGCGCTAGGCGTTGTGGGACCCCTCATAATGCAGAGGTGACGTAGCATTTCTGCCCTCTTTTGGGCTCCCGAGAAGGCATGGGTGAGATAGCCACTTCTGATTTTGTTCCCCGCGCTTAGCGTTGGGGATCTCCGAGAATGCAGGGGTGATGTAGCATTTGTGCCCTCTTTTGCGCCCTTGAGAAGGCAGGGGTGCGGTAGCCACTTCTGATTTTCTTCCCCGCGCTTGGCGTTGTGGGACCTTCGAGAATGCAGGGGTTGATGTAGCATTTCAGCCCTCTTTTGGGCCCCGACAAGGCATGGGTGAGGTAGCCACTTGTGATTTTGTTCCCCGCGCTAGGCGTTGTGGGACCCCTCATAATGCAGAGGTGACGTAGCATTTCTGCCCTCTTTTGAGCCCCCGAGAAGGCATGGGTGAGGCAGCCACTTCTGATTTTGTTCCCCGCGCTGGACGTTGTGGGACCCCCTCATAATGCACATGTGACCGAGCATTTCTGCCCTCTTTTGGGCCCGCGAGAAGGCACGGCCCAAAAAGCCACTTCTAATTTTGTTCCCCGCTCTTGGCATTGGGGACCCCCGAGAATGCAGGGGTGATGTAACACTTCCACCCTCATTTGGGCCCCCGAGAAGGTAGGGCTGAGGTAGCCATTTCTGATTTTGTTCCCCGCGCTTGGTGTTGTGGGACCCCGAGAATGCAGGGGTGATGCAGCATTTCTGCCCTCTTTTGGGCCCCCGAGAAGGTAGGGGTGAGGTAGCCACTTCTGATTTTGTTCCCCGCTCTTGGCTTTGGGGACCCCGGAGAAGGCAGGGGTGATGTAGCATTTCTGCCCTCTTTTGGGCCCCCGAGAAGGTAGGTGTGAGCTACCAACTTCTGATTTCGTTCCCCGCGCTGGACGTTTTGGGACCCCCTCATAATGCACAGGTAACCGAGCATTTCTGCCCTCTTTTGGGCCCCGAGAAGGCATGGGCCAAATAGCAATTCTAATTTTGTTCCCCGCTCTTGGCATTAGGGACCCCCGAGATGTAGCATTTGTGCCCACTTTTGGGCCCCCGAGGAGGTAGGGATGAGGTAGCCAATTCTGATTTTGTTCCCCGCGCTTGGCGTTGTGGGACCCCCGAGAATGCAGAGGTGATGTAGCATTTCAGCCCTCTTTTGGGCCCCGAGAAGGCATGGGTGAGGTAGCCACTTCCGATTATGTTCCCAGCGCTGGACGTTGTGGGACCGCCTCATAATGCACAGGTGACCGAGCATTTCTGCCCTCTTTCGGGCCCCCGAGAAGGCACGGGCCAAAAAGCTACTTCTGATTTTGTTCCCCGCTCTTGGCATTGGGGACCCCCGAGAATGCAGGGGTGATGTAGCACTTCAGCCCTCTTTTGGGCCCCCGAGAAGGCAGGGGTGACGTAGCCACTTGTGATTTTGTTCCCCGCGCTTGGCGTTGGGGACCCCCGAGAATGCAGGGGTGATGTAGCATTTCTGCCCTCTTTGGGACCCCCGCGAAGGTAGGGGTGAGGTAGCCACTTCTGATTTTGTTCCCCGCGCTAGGCGTTGTGGGACCCCTCATAATGCAGAGGTGACGTAGCATTTCTGCCCTCTTTTGGGCTCCCGAGAAGGCATGGGTGAGATAGCCACTTCTGATTTTGTTCCCCGCGCTTAGCGTTGGGGATCTCCGAGAATGCAGGGGTGATGTAGCATTTGTGCCCTCTTTTGCGCCCTTGAGAAGGCAGGGGTGCAGTAGCCACTTCTGATTTTGTTCCCCGCGCTTGGCGTTGTGGGACCCCCCGAGAATGCAGGGGTGATGTAGCACTTCCACCCTCATTTGGGCCCGTGAGAAGGCAGGGGTGCGGTAGCCACTTCTGATTTTGTTCCCCGCGCTTGGCGTTGTGGGACCCCCGAGAATGCAGGGGTTGATGTAGCATTTCAGCCCTCTTTTGTGCCCCGACAAGGCATGGGTGAGGTAGCCACTTGTGATTTTGTTCCCCGCGCTAGGCGTTGTGGGACCCCTCATAATGCAGAGGTGACGTAGCATTTCTGCCCTCTTTTGAGCCCCCGAGAAGGCATGGGTGAGGCAGCCACTTCTGATTTTGTTCCCCGCGCTGGACGTTGTGGGACCCCCTCATAATGCACATGTGACCAAGCATTTCTGCCCTCTTTTGGGCCCGCGAGAAGGCACGGCCCAAAAAGCCACTTCTAATTTTGTTCCCCGCTCTTGGCATTGGGGACCCCCGAGAATGCAGGGGTGATGTAACACTTCCACCCTCATTTGGGCCCCCGAGAAGGTAGGGCTGAGGTAGCCATTTCTGATTTTGTTCCCCGCGCTTGGTGTTGTGGGACCCCGAGAATGCAGGGGTGATGTAGCATTTCTGCCCTCTTTTGGGCCCCCGAGAAGGTAGGGGTGAGGTAGCCACTTCTGATTTTGTTCCCCGCTCTTGGCTTTGGGGACCCCGGAGAATGCAGGGGTGATGTAGCATTTCTGCCCTCTTTTGGGCCCCTGAGAAGGTAGGTGTGAGCTACCAACTTCCGATTTTGTTCCCCGCGCTGGACGTTTTGGGACCCCCTCATAATGCACAGGTAACCGAGCATTTCTGCCCTCTTTTGGGCCCCGAGAAGGCATGGGCCAAATAGCAATTCTAATTTTGTTCCCCGCTCTTGGCATTGGGGACCCCCGAGATGTAGCATTTGTGCCCACTTTTGGGCCCCCGAGGAGGTAGGGATGAGGTAGCCAATTCTGATTTTGTTCCCCGCGCTTGGCGTTGTGGGACCCCCGAGAATGCAGGGGTGATGTAGCATTTCAGTTCTCTTTTGGGCCCCGAGAAGGCATGGGTGAGGTAGCCACTTCTGATTATGTTCCCAGCGCTGGACGTTGTGGGACCGCCTCATAATGCACAGGTGACCGAGCATTTCTGCCCTCTTTCGGGCCCCCGAGAAGGCACGGGCCAAAAAGCTACTTCTGATTTTGTTCCCCGCTCTTGGCATTGGGGACCCCCGAGAATGCAGGGGTGATGTAGCACTTCAGCCCTCTTTTGGGCCCCCGAGAAGGCAGGGGTGACGTAGCCACATCTGATTTTGTTCCCCGCGCTTGGCGTTGGGGACCCCCGAGAATGCAGGGGTGATGTAGCATTTCTGCCCTCTTTTGGACCCCCGCGAAGGTAGGGGTGAGGTAGCCACTTCTGATTTTGTTCCCCGCGCTAGGCGTTGTGGGACCCCTCATAATGCAGAGGTGACGTAGCATTTCTGCCCTCTTTTGGGCTCCCGAGAAGGCATGGGTGAGATAGCCACTTCTCATTTTGTTCCCCGTGCTTAGCGTTGGGGATCTCCGAGAATGCAGGGGTGATGTAGCATTTGTGCCCTCTTTTGCGCCCTTGAGAAGGCAGGGGTGCGGTAGCCACTTCCGATTTCGTTCCCCGCGCTTGGCGTTGTGGGACCCCCGAGAATGCAGGGGTGATGTAGCACTTCCACCCTCATTTGGGCCCGTGAGAAGGCAGGGGTGCGGTAGCCACTTCTGATTTTGTTCCCCGCGCTTGGCGTTGTGGGACCCCCGAGAATGCAGGGGTTGATGTAGCATTTCAGCCCTCTTTTGGGCCCCGACAAGGCATGGGTGAGGTAGCCACTTGTGATTTTGTTCCCCGCGCTAGGCGTTGTGGGACCCCTCATAATGCAGAGGTGACGTACATTACAAATGCCATTTGGAGTTGTTGAATTTGCAGCTATTGTCTAATCATGCAACGTGCTTTGTAGGGAAGGTGCACAGTCCATCATGGTCTATTTTGGGGGGCTTTCTCCATCAGACAGCAAATCTTGGGCTGAAGTCGGGATAGTTAATAGAAAGGTAGCGTGCCGGGCACACGCCGAGTGCGCCCCGGGCAAACATTCCCCTGATCCCTGGGTCGGGTATCCAGCAAGGTGACCCCCTATCCCCGACTGTTTTCTCAGTCCTCACAGTCTTCCTTGTATATGTCATTTAGCCACAGCTTCCGGGGGTGATGTTGCTCCTGTATGTAGATGATGTGCTAGTACATGTACGGGGGAGGGGGGCTGGGCTAGTGAAGAGTGCTGAGCAGGTCCTGTTTGCGGTAGTGTTGGAGGTGCAATGGTTTGGGCGGTACTCTAGATTGAAAGTGAACTATCGAAAGTCATATGTGACCGTCAAGTCAAACCGGTCATGGGAGCCGCAACATGTAGGGAGCTGTGGTTGAACACCTGCCGGCGCCGGTCAAAATCTACATAAATGTTAAAATGGTATTCGGCGTTAATATTTCAAATTAGTATTTAGCATTAATTTCGCAGATATTAGAAATTAATGTGTCGCTGGCATGAATGTTAACCTCCAAATAGAAACTCAGATGTTGACCTGTCCCATGAAAACACAAACACACAGAACAACACATGCAACATACTTTGAAACTGTTTCTTTGTCTTGTTTACGGCCATCTTGGGCGGATGGGTCCGTTTCCGGGCCCTTACCCTTTGTTGGGCCCCCTTTGCAGGGTCACCCCTGTTTTCTTCTTTAGCTAGGGGGCTAGTGGGGGTGGTGGGGTTCGGTTCGGGTTCGGGGTTGTTCGTGAGGTTAGTTTGTGGCTTAGGCTTGGGGCCAGAGGGGTTAGCGGGTGGTCTTTGGCCTTCTTCTTCCCCCCCACCACCTGTTGCCAATGCTTTTCGGCATCCTCGGAGGAGAAGAGGAGGCAACAGGGCACCTCGTAAAGGGTGGTGTAGGACCTTCCCTAAGACCCTATTTTTTTTTACACTTTCGCTTAAGGAACGTAAAAAACCCCCGAGAACCCCCGAGAATGTAGGGATTACGTAGCATTTCCGCCCTCCTTTGGGCCCCCCACAAGGCAAGGATGGGGCGGCCACTTCGGATTTTGTTCCCCTTTGTTGGGGTTCCCCTAGTATGCAGGGGTGACGTAGCACTTTTGCCCTCTTTTGGGCCTTCAAGAAGGCAGGGGTGAGGTAGCGTTCCGCCCTCTTTTGGGCCCATGAAAAGGTAGGGGTGAGGCAGACACTTCGGATTTTGTTATCCTTTGTTGGGGATCCCTAAGATTGCAGGGGTGACGTCGCATTTCCCCACTCTTTTGGCCCCCGAGAAGGTAGGAGTGAGGCAGCCACTTTCGCTTTTGTTCCCCTTTGTTGGGGATCCCCGAGAATGCAGGGGTGATGTAGCACTTCCGCCCTCTTTTGGGCCACCAAGAAGGTAGTGGTGAGGTAGACACTTTTGATTTTGTTCCCCTTCGTTGGGGACCCCCGAGAATGCAGGGGTGATGTAGTGTTTCCGCCCTCTTTTGGGCCCCCGAGAAGGCAGGGGTGAGGTAGCCACTTCTGATTTTGTTCCCCTTTGTTGGGGATCCTGGTGAACGCAAGGGTGATCTAAGCACTTCCGTACTCTTTTGGGCCCTTGAGAAGGCGGGGGTGAGGTAGCCACTTCTGATTTTCTTCCCCGCGCTTGGTCTCCGGGACCCCTGAGAATGTAGGGGTGACGCCGCGTTTCCGCCCTCCTTTGGGCTCCCGAGTAGGTAGGGGTGAGGCAGACACTTCGGATTTTGTTGTCCTTTGTTACGGATCCTTAAGAGTGCAGGGGTGACGTCGCATTTCCGCCCTCTTCTAGGCCCCCGCGAAGGTAGGAGTGAGGTAGCCACTTTTGATTTTGTTCCCCTTTGTTGGGGATGCCCGAGAAAGCAGGGGTGATCTAGCACTTCCGCACTCGTTTGGGCCCCCAAGAAGGTACCCCCCCCCTTTGCGCAAGCACTGCCTTGTCTAAGCACATGAGCCCGTGTTACCGTCGTTTTGATGGAATTTTCTGACCACGGTTTTTATGGTCAGAAATGTAATATTATGCGATTATGCTTCGCTTGTAGAGGGAAAGGGGGGCTTGATCATGCTTGTGGTAGTTCCTCCTGCTCATACCAACATTCTGCTTGCTACGTTGACCACAATCGGGAACTCACAACTTGGGAACGCCCTAAGTTGCCCGCATACTCGACCATAACCCAAAACCTCCCAAGGCCCGCCTACACAAGGACACACGGCCTGTGAAGGCAGGGCAAAATTTGACCTTGGACAAATTTTTCAAGGGCCTTGGCCATGTGTTTGAGGTTACTTCACCAAAGATATTGTTGATGACAGTTTTGTCCCAAGGAATAGGAAGCCTAAACCCATTCCAAAACCTGAAGCCAAGCCTGCCCCAAAGGCTGCCCCAAAGGGCAAGCATGTGCAATTGTTCAAAATGAGGCGCAAGGTGGGAAAGGGCTTCTATTCCACAGCTCCTGATGGCCCTGATGGGCAGTGAGGACCTCCAGAACTCGCTGAAATTTGCCTGCACATTGTGTTGTAGTGCCCTGTTGCGACAATTGTGCTTAGGGTGAGGTATGGGCGGGTTTCCGGTGACATACGTTCTTTTGGTGCTGCGCGTCGCGCGCAAGCACGGGCTTGTCTAAGCACGGGAGCCCGTGTTACCGTCGTTTTGATGACTTTCAGGGTGCTTGCGCAAGGGGGGGGGGGTAGTGGTGAGGTAGACACTTCGGATTTTGTTATCCTTTGTTGGGGATCTCCCACCTCCAGCTCACCGCAAACCAGCAACCGGCTGCTAGCCCTGCGCCGACGCATCCCTTCCTTGGGCCTCGGCGGCGCTGAGGCTTTCCACTGCTGGCCGCTCTTCTGGGTGCTGCAGGCAGTTGGCTCAGGTTGGCGGCTTTGCTCGCTTACGCCGCAGGGTTTCAGATCAGGATCCACGCCATCCTCGTCAGTGCGCTCAACACCCCCTCACCACACACCCCTTAGCTTCCCCAGCTTGGGGGCTGTCCATCACATTGAGCCTCTGGACCACATGATTCTTCCGCCAAGAGGGCCCATTGCCCCGTGCTCGCCAGCTCACGCATTCCTGCCCTTCCCTGCCCCACGGTTCCTGGTCCCACCACCGCCCTTCCGGCCCCGGTCACCTCCCACCGCGCAGACCGTGTGTGCTCGGCCTTGTGTTTCGCGGATGGCGTGCCCCCCTTGGTACGCACTAGATTGTCCAATTTTGATCTAGCGCTAGATCGCCTAGATCAGCTGAATCGAGGTTGATGCCCCGATGCATAGGTACGGGGTTTCTAGGGTACCACCCCTACAAAAGGGTCTCCTTGGACCATTTTAATGTTGTACATACTTTTTTTTTTGTGAAAAATTGAGTTTTTTGGTGGTTTTATGGCTGATATGCCAGAGTGATCTAGTTGTGATCTAGTGACCGGACGGTGCCGGTCACTAGATCACAACTAGATCGGCTGACTAGATCAAGACTAGATCGGCTTCTTTTCACCTTCCAAAATGGGGCAAAAAATGTCCAATTGTGAAAACTAACACTGGGACTCCTTAGTATGTCACCGGGGCTACCACCAACCGCCCCCCCCCCCCCTGTCCTCAGGTTGGGGTATGCGCTTCCACACAAACAAAACCACACACACACACACAGCGTGAGGAGACCAAAGACCGGGCGCATACACACACACACACACACAGACACACACACACACACACAGGCACACATACACACACACAGCCATATGAAGCTGCAGCTATTCTAAATATTTGTTCTGTCCTGCATTGCTTGTGTTTTTCATGATTCACAGAAGCGTTGCGCACTTTTGGCAATCGCACCTGTCTTGTTGTATTCTTCATATTGCCTCTTGCTCTTTTTCTCAGTGCCTTTTGCACATCACTTATTGCACTACCTCCCCTTAATTTCAGCCATTACTGATGTGCATCAACCAGTTGCAGGCAGAGTGTAAGGCCGCCATGCTGCCTGCAACGGCCTGTGCAGAGCCATCAGCACTCTGAAGATGAGACGGCACATTTAGTTTGTCCCTTGCCCAGGGGGGGCGACCCCTCGGTTCTGGACGCCAACTACCCCCCCAACTAACTGTTGATTGGGCTGAACAAGATCCCTCCAATTTCGTTCATGGCTGCTTTTGCCACATCATTGCTCTCCATTTTGGACCCCAACACTCACTCTGACCCTAGCCTAGGGTGAGAGCCAGGGCTAGGGTTAGGGCTAGGGTCACCGAGCTGGTGGAACCAGTCTTGGTTTTATAACCCTTTTTAGTGTCTAGGGTGGACCTACCAGGTTTAGCAGCAGCAGCAGCAAGCAGCAGCAAGCAGCAAGCAGCAAGCAAGCAGCAGCACGCGCGAAATGGGGAAAAATCAGAACTCCGTCGTGGTGGTTCAGATTCAGCTGAAATTTTGGTGGATGATACCTATGGGTGTGAAGTACAATCACACAAAGTTTGAGCAAGAAACTCAACGGTGGCGGCCGGGAACGGGATTCGCAAGTGGCGGACCTCAGTTTCAAAAACTGCAGTTTAGGGCCAAAAACAGCCATTTTTGGGCCAAAAAAGCCCTGGAACACATTCAAAACGGCCAAACGAAGGGAAACGGTGGGTACACTGCACATGTGGCTTGACTTCCCCATGTCAACGAGCTCTTTGCGGCCCTCTGACTCCATGATATGTCCCAGAAACGGCCCAAAAAGGCCCCCAGAAGCTCCAAATGCCGACAGCCACAAACCAAGAATAGGCCATATCTTTGGCTACATGGCTCAAAATGCGATTCCGAGGGCACCTACTCCACCCACAACCCCCCACTTTTTGTGGTTTCCACCCCTCAGAATTGCCTCAAAGGACGCCTAGACCCCAATACCTAGGCCCACTAGGCTGCGGCAAGCTGCAAGCTCAAGCCCAAACATGTGGGTGCCCAAATGCGTCAACAGGGTCCAGTAGGGGCAAAAAGATGACTTTTCTCAAAAATGATCCTAGACCATGTGCGATGCTAAAACAAGTGTTTTTGGACCGTTTTGAGCTTGTGGTGGCCCATTTTGGTCCTCCGAAAATCCCAAAATGCCTTGAAAATGGGCTGTTTTGGGACCAAAAATGGGTCAAAAATGGGTCAAAAACACATTTTTCCAAACCTCATCCTAGACCATATGGGGTGCACAAACGGGTGAAATGAGCCCATTTTGAGCCCATTTTGGGGCATTTTGGCCCTCAGAAGTCCAAAAAGTCTTGAAAGTGGGCCTCGTGGTGATGGGGTTCACTTGCAAGCTGATTTCACTTTGTCAAGAGCCATCAATGTGTGAATCATTCTTGATGTCCCTCACCAGTCAGAAGCAGGCTGGCCAGGGTGCCTTGCAGCAGCAGCATCAACAGCAGCAGCAAGTGCAGGAGCAGGGTCGCCAGGCTGCCTTGCAGCAGCAGCAGAAGCAGCAGCAAGTGCAGGAACATGATCTCCTGGCTGCATTGCAGCAGCAGCAGCAGCAGCAACAGCAAGGGCAGGAGCAGGCTCGCCAGGCTGCCATGCAACAGCAGCATCATCAGCAGCAGCACGCGCAGGAACAGGCACGCCAGGCTGCCTTGCAGAAGCAGCAGCAGCAGCAGCAACAGGAAGCGCAGGAACATGATCGCCAGGCTGCCTTGCAGCAGCACCATCAGCAGCAGCAGCAAGCGCAGGAGCAGGCACGCCAGGGTGCCTTGCAGCAGCAGGATCACCAGCAGCAGCAAGTGCAGGAGCAGCCTCGCCACGCTGCCTTGCGGCAGCAGCATCAGCAGCAGCAGCAAGTGCAGAAACATGCTCGACTGGCTGCCTTGCAGCAACAGCATCAACAGCAGCAGCAAGCGCAGGAGCAGGCTGGCCAGGCTGCCATGCAGCAGCAGCATCAGCAGCAGCAGCAAGCGCAGGAGCAGGCTCGTGAGGCTGCCTTGCAGCAGCAGCATCAACAGCAGCAGCAAGTGCAGGAACATGCTCGCCAGGCTTCCGTGCAGCAACAACAGCAGCAGCAGCAACAGCAAGCGCATGAACAAGATCGCCATGCTGGCTTGCAGCAGCAGCATTATCAGCAGCAGCAAGTGCAGGAACAGGCACGCCAGGGTGCCTTGCAGCAGCAGGATCAGCAGCAGCAGCAAGTGCAGCAGCAGGCTTGCCTGGCTGCCTTGCAGCAGCAGCATCAACAGCAGCAGCAAATGCAGGAAGAGGCACGCCAGGCTACCATGCAGCACCAGCAGCAGCAGCAGCAACAGCAAGCGAAGGAACATGATCGCCAGGCTAGCTTGCAGCAGCAGCATTATCAGCAGCAGCAAGCGCAGGAAAAGGCACGCCAGGCTGCCTTGCGGCAGCAGCATCGGCAGCAGCAGCAAGTGCAGGAGCAGGCTCGCCAGGGTGCCTTGCAGCAGCAGCATCAAGGGCAGCAGCAAGCGCAGGAACAGGCTCGCCAGGCTGCCATGCAACAGCAGCATCAGCAGCAGCCGCAAGTGCAGGAGCAGGCTCGCCACTCTGCCTTGCAGCAGCAGCATCAACGGCAGCAGCAAGCGCAGGAACAGGCTCGCCAGGATGCCTTGCAGCAGCAGCCTCAGCAGCAGCAGCAAGTGCAGGAGCAGGCTCGCCTGGCTGCCTTGCAGCAGCAGCATCAGCAGCAGCAGCAAGTGCAGGAACATGATCGCCTGGCTGCCTTGCAGCAACAGCATCAACAGCAGCAGCAAGTGCAGGAGCAGGCTCGCCAGGCTGCCTTGCAGCACCAGCATCAGCAGCAGCAGCAAGTGCAGAAACATGCTCGCCTGGCTGCCTTGCAGCAACAGCATCAACAGCGGCAGCAAGCGCAGGAGCAGGCTGGCCAGGCTGCCATGCAGCAGCAGCATCAGCAGCAGCAGCAAGCGCAGGAGCAGGCTCGTGAGGCTGCCTTGCAGCAGCAGCATCAACAGCAGCAGCAAGTGCAGGAACATGCTCGCCAGGCTTCCGTGCAGCAACAACAGCAGCAGCAGCAACAGCAAGCGCATGAACAAGATCGCCATGCTGGCTTGCAGCAGCAGCATTATCAGCAGCAGCAAGTGCAGGAACAGGCACGCCAGGGTGCCTTGCAGCAGCAGGATCAGCAGCAGCAGCAAGTGCAGCAGCAGGCTTGCCTGGCTGCCTTGCAGCAGCAGCATCAACAGCAGCAGCAAATGCAGGAAGAGGCACGCCAGGCTACCATGCAGCACCAGCAGCAGCAGCAGCAACAGCAAGCGAAGGAACATGATCGCCAGGCTAGCTTGCAGCAGCAGCATTATCAGCAGCAGCAAGCGCAGGAAAAGGCACGCCAGGCTGCCTTGCGGCAGCAGCATCGGCAGCAGCAGCAAGTGCAGGAGCAGGCTCGCCAGGGTGCCTTGCAGCAGCAGCATCAAGGGCAGCAGCAAGCGCAGGAACAGGCTCGCCAGGCTGCCATGCAACAGCAGCATCAGCAGCAGCCGCAAGTGCAGGAGCAGGCTCGCCACTCTGCCTTGCAGCAGCAGCATCAACGGCAGCAGCAAGCGCAGGAACAGGCTCGCCAGGATGCCTTGCAGCAGCAGCCTCAGCAGCAGCAGCAAGTGCAGGAGCAGGCTCGCCTGGCTGCCTTGCAGCAGCAGCATCAGCAGCAGCAGCAAGTGCAGGAACATGATCGCCTGGCTGCCTTGCAGCACCAGCATCAGCAGCAGCAGCAAGTGCAGAAACATGCTCGCCTGGCTGCCTTGCAGCAACAGCATCAACAGCGGCAGCAAGCGCAGGAGCAGGCTCGCCAGGGTGCCTTGCAGCAGCAGCATCAGCAGCAGCAGCAAGCGCAGAAGCAGGCTCGCCTGGCTGCCTTGCAGCAGCAGCATCAGCAGCAGCAGCAAGTGCAGGAACATGATCGCCTGGCTGTCTTGCAGCAGCAGCAGCAGCAGCAGCAACAGCAAGGGCAGGAACATGATCGCCAGGCTGCCTTGCAGCTGCATCATCAAAAGCAGCAGCAAGCGCAGGAACATGATCGCCAGGCTGCCTTGCGGCAGCAGCATCAGCAGCAGCAGCAAGTGCGGGAACAGGCTCGCCAGGCTGCCTTGCAGCAGCAGCATCAACGGCAGCAGCAAGCGCAGGAGCAGGCTCGCCAGGGTGCCTTGCCGCAGCAGCAGCAGCAGCAGCAGCAAGTGCAGGAGCAGGCTCGCCTGGCTGCCTTGCGGCAGCAGCATCAGCAGCAGCAGCAAGTGCAGGAACAGGCTCGCCAGGCTGCCTTGCAGCAGCAGCATCAACGGCAGCAGCAAGCGCAGGAGCAGGCTCGCCTGGCTGCCTTGCAGCAGCAGCATCAGCAGCAGCAGCAAGTGCAGGAGCAGGCTCGCCTGGCTGCCTTGCAGCAGCAGCATGAGCAGCAGCAGCAAGTGCAGGAACATGCTCACCTGGCTGCCTTGCAGCAACAGCATCAACAGCAGCAGCAAGTGCAGGTACAGGCTCGCCAGGATGCCTTGCAGCAGCAGCATCAGCAGCAGCAGCAAGTGCAGAAACATGCTCACCTGGCTACAAACCACAGAACTGCCCCTGTGCCCACCTGCTGGAGGCGAGGGGGGGGGGGGGGGCGTAGGGGAACCGTTTCGCGGTGTGGGTCAGAGAAATTCCGTCCAATGCATGTCTGGCTTCCAGGCCCCGACAAATGTCGGCCAAAAGGGCACGACACACCTCGACACCGGAGGCATCCGGCGCCAATGTGAGCGACGCTGAAGGCCAACAAGGCAGCGGCACTACAAGGCTGGCCTCCCGTAGCGTCCGCGACAACACTGCCCGAGAAGTGGGCGACCCCGAGGAAATGGGTGCTCAACGACAAAGGAGGCCCAACGTCTTTGGGCGTTTGTGCTCGACGCACTCCTGCTGGAGGGGCCGGGACCGGGGCCGGGACCAGAGCCGGTGCCGGGGGCAGATATCCACCTGAACATGGAGGAAGAGGAGCCGCATGTGCAAATCACATAGAAAGGGTCGACCAACCGCGGTGCCCCGTGAGTAACACGCCGGGTGTGGCCCGGACGTGTGCAAAACACATCTGGTACCCGTACGGGGGGCAGGGGGGGGGGCTGAGCTCCTGAATAGAGCATGTGGAGAGGCACCGTGGAGAGGCACTCTCCAAAGCCACGAGTTGTACCTCAGAAGAACTTCGACGCGCTGTTTCAACATGTGGCACCGGTACCGGCAAGGGATTGCTTCTTGATGGCACCTTTCTCGTGCGCCTTCCCCTCCGCCTCAGTCTGTGCGTATCGTGTAACTCGGGCCATATCTCTGATAGATGTGGCTATAATCCTTGGTGCCAGCTTTCTGTCCCCATGAATCGCCCCAAGCCCTCTTTGCAGGCGCTAACCCGTGGATTGAGATGCCAATTTCACCGCATATCCCTGCCTTGCTGAACCAGTGAAAAGTTAACCCCACACCAGCACAGCGGCAGACAGCATGGGTTGCCAAGCGCACGAATGACTCCCCGGTACAGTCATGGTTGCCAGCAGCCTTGACCTCGAAAGTGCCGGTGCCTCCCATTTCAGTCTGCGCCCAGACCCTCCCAAACACACCAATGCTGCCTTGCGGCAACAGCATCAACAGCAGCAGCAAGCGCAGAAGCAGGCTCGCCAGGGTGCCTTGCAGCAGCAGCATCAACAGCAGCAGCAAGTGCAGGAGCAGGGTCGCCAGGCTGCCTTGCAGCAGCAGCAGAAGCAGCAGCAAGTGCAGGAACATGATCTCCTGGCTGCATTGCAGCAGCAGCAGCAGCAGCAACAGCAAGGGCAGGAACATGATCGCCAGGCTGCCTTGCGGCAGCAGGATAAACAGCAGCAGCAAGTGCAGCAGCAGGCTCGCCTGGCTGCCTTGCAGCAGCAGCATCAACAGCAGCAGCAAGTGCAGGAAGAGGCACGCCAGGCTACCATGCAGCACCAGCAGCAGCAGCAGCAACAGCAAGCGAAGGAACATGATCGCCAGGCTGGCTTGCAGCAGCAGCATTATCAGCAGCACCAAGCGCAGGAAAAGGCACGCCAGGCTGCCTTGCGGCATCAGCATCAGCAGCAGCAGCAAGTGCAGGAGCAGGCACGCCAGGCTGCCATGCAACAGCAGCACCAGCAGCAGCAGCAAGCGCAGGAGCAGGCTCGCCACGCTGCCTTGCAGCAGCAGCATCAACGGCAGCAACAAGCGCAGGAACAGGCTCGCCAGGGTGCCTTGCAGCAGCAGCATCAACAGCAGCAGCAAGTGCAGGAGCAGGCTCGCCTGGCTGCCTTGCAGCAGCAGCATCAGCAGGAGCAGCAAGTGCAGGAGCATGCTCGCCTGGCTGCCTTGTAGCAACAGCATCAACAGCAGCAGCAAGTGCAGGAGCAGGCTCGCCAGGATGCCTTGCAGCAGCAGCATCAGCAGCAGCAGGAAGTGCAGGAGCAGGGTCGCCAGGGTGCCTTGCAGCAGCAGCATCAGCAGCAGCAGCAAGTGCAGGAACATGATCGCCTGGCTGCCTTGCAGCAGCAGCAGCAGCAGCAACAGCAAGGGCAGGAACATGATCGCCAGGCTGCCTTGCAGCAGCAGCATCAGCGGCAGCAGCAAGCGCAGGAGCAGGCTCGCCAGGGTGCCTTGCAGCAGCAGCATCAACAGCAGCAGCAAGCGCAGCAGCAGGCTCGCCAGGCTGCCTTGCAGCCGCAGCATCAACAGTAGCAGCAAGTGCAGGAAGATGCACGCCAGGCTACCGTGCAGCAGCAGCAGCAGCAGCAGCAGCAACAGCAAGCGAAGGAACATGATCGCCAGGCTGGCTTGCAGCAGCAGCATTATCAGCAGCAGCAAGTGCAGGAACATGATCGCCTGGCTGTCTTGCAGCAGCAGCAGCAGCAGCAGCAACAGCAAGCGAAGGAACATGATCGCCAGGCTGGCTTGCAGCAGCAGCAGCAGCAGCAACAGCAAGGGCAGGAACATGATCGCCAGGCTGCCTTGCGGCAGCAGCATCAGCGGCAGCAGCAAGCGCAGGAGCAGGCTCGCCAGGGTGCCTTGCAGCAGCAGCATCAACAGCAGCAGCAAGCGCAGCAGCAGGCTCGCCAGGCTGCCTTGCAGCCGCAGCATCAACAGCAGCAGCAAGTGCAGGAAGATGCACGCCAGGCTACCGTGCAGCAGCAGCAGCAGCAGCAGCAACAGCAAGCGAAGGAACATGATCGCCAGGCTGGCTTGCAGCAGCAGCATTATCAGCAGCAGCAAGCGCAGGAACAGGCACGCCAGGCTGCCTTGCAGCAGCAGCATCACCAGCAGCAGCAAGTGCAGGAGCATGCTCGCCAGGCTGCCTTGCGGCAGCAGCAGCAGCAGCAGCAGCAAGCGCAGGACCAGGCTCGCCAGGCTGCCTTGCAGCAGCAGCATCAACAGCAGCAGCAAGTGCAGGAACAGGCTCGCCAGGGTGCCTTGCGGCAGCAGGCTCAGCAGCAGCAGCAAGAGCGGGAACAGGCTCGCCTGGCTTTCTTGCAGCAGCAGCATCAGCAGCAGTAGCAAGTGCAGGAGCATGCTCGCCAGGCTGCCTTGCGGCAGCAGCATCAACAGCAGCAGCAAGTGCAGGAACAGGCTCGCCTGGCTGTCTTGCAGCAGCAGCATCAACAGCAGCAGCAAGTGCAGGAACAGGCACACCAGGCTGCCTTGCCGCAGCAGCATCACCAGCAGCAGCAAGTGCAGGAACATGATCGCCAGGCTGCCTTGCGGCAGCAGCATCAGCAGCAGCAGCAAGCGCAGGAACATGATCGCCAGGCTGCCTTGCAGCAGCAGCATCAGCGGCAGCAGCAAGCGCAGGTACAGGCTCGCCAGGGTGCCTTGCAGCAGCAGCATCAACAGCAGCAGCAAGTGCAGGAACAGGCTCGCCTGGCTGCCTTGCAGCAGCAGCATCAACAGCAGCAGCAAGTGCAGGAACAGGCTCGCCTGGCTGCCTTGCAGCAGCAGCATCAACAGCAGCAGCAAGCGCGGTAACAGGCTCGCCTGGCTTTCTTGCAGCAGCAGCATCAGCAGCAGCAGCAAGTGCAGGAGCATGCTCGCCAGGCTGCCTTGCGGCAGCAGCATCAACAGCAGCAGCAAGCGCAGGAGCAGGCTCGCCTGGCTGCCTTGCAGCAGCAGCATCAACAGCAGCAGCAAGTGCAGGAACAGGCACGCCAGGCTGCCTTGCCGCAGCAGCATCACCAGCAGCAGCAAGTGCAGGAGCATGATCGCCAGGCTGCCTTGCGGCAGCAGCATCAGCAGCAGCAGCAAGCGCAGGAACATGATCGCCAGGCTGCCTTGCGGCGGCAGCAGCAGCAGCAGCAGCAAGCGCAGGAACAGGCTCGCCAGGCTGCCTTGCAGCAGCAGCATCAGCGGCAGCAGCAAGCGCAGGAACAGGCTCGCCAGGGTGCCTTGCAGCAGAAGCATCAACAGCAGCAGCAAGTGCAGGAACAGGCACGCCAGGCTGCCTTGCCGCAGCAGCATCACCAGCAGCAGCAGGTGCTGGAGCATGATCGCCAGGCTGCCTTGCGGCAGCAGCATCAGCAGCAGCAGCAAGCGCAGGAACATGATCTCCTGGCTGCATTGCAGCAGCAGCATCAGCGGCAGCAGCAAGCGCAGGAACAGGCTCGCCAGGGTGCCTTGCAGCAGCAGCATCAACAGCAGCAGCAAGTGCAGGAACAGGCTCGCCTGGCTGCCTTGCAGCAGCAGCATCAACAGCAGCAGCAAGTGCAGGAACAGGCTCGCCAGGGTGTCTTGCAGCAGCAGCATCAGCAGCAGCAGCAAGCGCGGTAACAGGCTCGCCTGGCTTTCTTGCAGCAGCAGCATCAGCAGCAGCAGCAAGTGCAGGAGCATGCTCGCCAGGCTGCCTTGCAGCAGCAGCATCAACAGCAGCAGCAAGTGCAGGAACAGGCACGCCAGGCTGCCTTGCCGCAGCAGCATCACCAGCAGCAGCAAGTGCAGGAGCATGATCGCCAGGCTGCCTTGCGGCAGCAGCATCAGCAGCAGCAGCAAGCGCAGGAACATGATCGCCAGGCTGCCTTGCGGCGGCAGCAGCAGCAGCAGCAGCAAGCGCAGGAACAGGCTCGCCAGGCTGCCTTGCAGCAGCAGCATCAGCGGCAGCAGCAAGCGCAGGAACAGGCTCGCCAGGGTGCCTTGCAGCAGCAGCATCAACAGCAGCAGCAAGTGCAGGAACAGGCTCGCCAGGGTGCCTTGCGGCAGCAGCATCAGCAGCAGCAGCAAGCGCGGGAACAGGCTCGCCTGGCTTTCTTGCAGCAGCAGCATCAGCAGCAGCAGCAAGTGCAGGAACATGATCGCCTGGCTGCCTTGCAGCAGCAGCATCAACGGCAGCAGCAAGCGCAGGTACAGGCTCGCCAGGCTGCCTTGCAGCAGCAGCATCAACAGCAGCAGCAAGCGCTGGAACATGCTCGCCAAGCCGCCTTGCAGCAGCAGCATTATCAGCAGCAGCAACAAGCGCTGGAACATGCTCGCCAGGCTGCCTTGCGGCAGCAGCAGCAGCAGCAGCAGCAGCAGCAGCAAGCGCAGGAACATGCTCGCCAGGGTGCCTTGCAGCAGCAGCATTATCAGCAGCAGCAACCAGCACAGAAACATGCTCGCCAGGCTGGGTGCGAGTGGCATGACAGGGTCTGGCGTCACGGCGGGTGTGGGTGCTGGGGCAGGGCTGCTGATGGAGGTCGTGGCGGCAGCGCATACCCAAGTGGGGGAATTTTTTTTTCAAAAAAAAATTGCCCATCAACTCAGGCTCCCATCAGCCAAGGTCCGACCAGGAGGTAGGGTCTAAAACAAAATCTCCGGCGCCCACAAAACCTATTGTCCCGTACAACCATTCTGGGGTCTGTAGAGCCCCCCCCCCCCCCCCCTGGGTTCGGGTACTGGTCGGGAACAGCCCCCGTGAGTTAAATAGGATTGACCAGATTCAGTGGCACTGTCAGACTCAGCCTTTCCATTTGGAACAAGTGCCTATGGCCTCAAAGTGAAAGCCCTGGACTGAAGGGGGGGGGGGGTCAGCTACATATGCCAGTTAGCACTTGCGGATGCATTAGATTTTTCACTGCTTTGAGAGGGG
Organism: Eutreptiella sp. 'Long Island Sound 2002'; assembly: GCA_964036045.1. Taxonomy (NCBI): domain Eukaryota; phylum Euglenozoa; class Euglenophyceae; order Eutreptiales; family Eutreptiaceae; genus Eutreptiella; species Eutreptiella sp. 'Long Island Sound 2002'. The sequence goes on along the minus strand of CAXIWF010000207.1, from coordinate 31,036 downwards.
AAGGGTAGGGGGGGAAGTTGGCATGCCAGAATTTTTGTTGCCATGCAGGCGTACCAACAGCCTGTTGGTGCGCACAAACATAGAAGCACTCGGAAACTTCAGGATCCCCACCCATGCACAAAAAAATTCATTCGGGGTGCACCACACACCTTCTGACCGGACCGGACCGGCCCAGCAGCATGTCGATGAGGAGGGCCTTGCCATATCCGTGGCCCAATGATTCCATCAATGCAATCAGAAGCTGCAATTGTGGCCTCACATCTGAAAAATGGAACAAGGCAAAAAATTGTGTATTAAAATGTGGTGCCAAAGCCGCAGGGAGAAAAGTCACCCAAGGTTTTGACAAACCAAAAAAACAAGCTTTTCGGCACTGAAGTAATTGTCAGGTACTTAAGCCCACAGTCCATACCTCCTACCTCCCCAAGCCCACACTTCCTCCTCCTAAAAGGGGTGGGGCCACACCAGACCACAGTGGGCGTCTGAGGGGGAGGGGTTGACCATCCTCCTTGCCAACAGGATTCCCAAACATCTTCAGTGCCGCTGGAACCGCAGATTTTTGTTGCATATTAAATGCCCATACTTGGCTGACCTTCCTCCTTGTCAACAACGGTCACACTCCAAGGGATACCCAAAGCAATAAATTTGTGGCCAAATCTGTGTCCACAATGAGACGGTATCAATTCATCACAGTCCATTCAATATGAACAGCCGACTGACACACTGAACATGACCCTGAGGAAAACACAATACATTAGCACAGAAGGCGCTGAAGAAAAATTTTCAGGTGAATTGACATGAAAACAATCCACACAACCATACATTGATTGCTTTGAGGTGCATATTTTGGGCTTTGCTGCATGACTTGATGTTGCGTCGGGTCCAGGTCCAGCAACATGGCACGGTGCTGGGACTGTGCGTCTTGGGGCGCGCCTTGAGGTACTTGGGTCAGGGCTTGGGCGCCCTAATGTGCCACGCCGGCGTCTGAAAAATACGGAGAGGAGGAGGACTGGTTTGCGCAGGCGACATCGCAGATCAGGGTCGCACCATTACATCCCAACGCAAGTTCTCAGGCGTGGATGGCACACAGGCCAAGGGGCATGGACACGGGTCCAGCAGACGCGTTCAATGGGCACCGCCATCGCCGTGGCCTGAACCTGAGCTATCTGGCACCAGATTTCCGGCCACGGTTTGCAAGGAGCGCTGGTTTCAATTGCAGAGGTTTCTGGTTGTCTGTTTATTTTTCTTACAGCACAACGACATCAACAAAAAATTCCCCAAGCACAGTAAGGGCTCCACCAAAGGGATGGCAGACAAGTACGAAACGGAGAGGCAGGCGGGGCCTCCAAACGCAACAGCGATGAAACGGGTGGACCTGTTAGTGGCATTACTTGAACTATGCCACGGGACGGGGAAGCCACCAAAAAGGACCATCGGACAAAAAAGGTGTGTACAGGTTGCAAGCCAAGGTTGAGCCCTATTATCTGCACTACAGTGCCCCCTTTGGGGGAGGGGGTGTGCCCTAATTAAAACACAGACAAATGCAAATCAGGTCGCGTCGGGTGGGCGGAAATGACCATTTCCAGGTTGGACGCTGGCGGCAAATCTTGTTCCGCGCAGACCGCTTGACAGCGTGTCCTACAAATGCCCCCCACCAACCCCGTGATACCTTTTGCTGGAGGTTCACAACTCTTCCCTTTTCCATTCGTCCACCGAGTCGGTGCATGGGGGAGAGGAGTGTGGAGGGGAAGGGCTAAGGCGCGGACGTTGCTTGGGAATTGCTTGATGCTGCTGCTGCTGCTGCTACTGCTGCTCGTTGTTGGCAGCAAAAAAAGGCGCCGTCACATGGGTCCACACCCGGGCGTGGGTAAGACGACGTTGCTCCCGCAAGGAGCAAATAGGTACAGGCAAACACACCCGCAACCAACTACAAAATGCTGGAGAAGAACAGAATATCGCGGACGCACTTGAGAGAGAGAAGCATTTTGTAGTGCCCGCGCTCAAAGCGGGTGCTGCAAATAGGAGTGAAGAACGGCACAATTGGGGGCCAAATCGTTGGTCCCCTAACAGCCCTCTTGTTTTGCAATCCTTGCTCCTTCCTTCTCTAGGAATGCGGCGATCTTATACTCCGGCCTTGTTCCATCAAATTGTAAAATCACACCCATTGTTAGTGAGTTTGGAAGTTGAGGGTTGAGTTGAACTTGGGAGTTGAGGCCCTAGCCAGAAGGCGGGCTGCCACCAATGGGCCTTTTGTTTTTAACAACCTGGTACGTTTTGCTGGAGGTTCACAACTCTTCCCTTTTCCACTTGTCCATCGAGTCAGTGCATGAGGGAGAGGATGTAGAAAGGTTTCTGAATTGAATTTTACGAATGGTGTGTTGAGTCTGCCTCCATCCAAGATCATCAGAGATTATACTGGTGCAAAGAAGAGGGCAAATACACCAGCGCATCCAAGTTTCGCACAATCTTGGTGTGTGTTGTGCCATGCATGAAATTGCTTGATATGTGGTCAAACATGCAAACAGATGGCAAGTGGGAAAGAATTTGGGAAGAAATAGTTTTATTTTTGTGAAGTGTTGTGACATGCATGAAATGGAGGGGCAAGGGGCAAAGAAACAATGTGAAATCTAATCCACTGCCATCTCTCATCTAATGCCTCCCAGAAAAATGTAATTAAACCATGATGAACTTGATGGTTCAAATGTGCTGTTGCCCAGTAACATGCAGTTCGTACCCAGCAGTTGGGGGGCAAGAGGCAAAGAAAGAATGGTGCAACATGCATGCAAAATGGCAAGTGGTGGGAAAGACCTTTTGTTATTTTTTTTTTCAATGAGATCATGTGGCCGCTTTAGGATCCTAATGGGGACCTTGAGAACACAGCAAGGGTCAACTTGACCTACTTCCGGGACACCGCAAAAGGGTGGGTTTAGCCAAACACACTCCAATTCCCAAACTTCAGGGCTTTGCCGTTAAGAATTCAGGCAATTCCCTCCGTGTTCCAAACCTCCACTCTCTGCGCTGTTGCTCAGCATGCTTTCGTTCGGTTGCTTAGTTCAGGTGTCTTGTCTTGGTAAGACTTGGCCTGTCTCCTAGTGGCTGAGGCTACTCTCGTGCCACTGTACTGGTCCTATTCCGAAATTAGCACGCAAATGGTTGGCGGATTGCTCGGGTGGTTCCGCCGAGTCTATCCATCCAGCCAATAGCATCACCCAACCATTGCAGACAGTGTACACTGGCCACGGTTCAGCAACTTTTAGTGTGAGCATGTGTTGTGCGCCCTGGGCTGACGTCACACCGCGCGCTGCACCGCGTGGTCAGCACGCTCTGAGTCCTTCTTCAGTCGCAGCTCTTCGTCAGACGGAGCGTGGGGCTCAGGTTCAACACCCGTCAATAAAATGTCCCTCAAACTGATCATCACGACACAGTGCGAAGTATAATCACCACACAACAGACCCCCGACATCTGAGCAGGATCCCCAACATTTGAGTAGATCCCCAATATTTGAGCACGACCCCTGACATTCGAGCACGACGCCCGACATTTGAGCACAACCCCCGACATTTGAGCACAACCCCCGATATTTGAGCACGACCCCTGATTTTTGAGCACAACCCCCGACATTTGAGCACAACCCCCGATATTTGAGCACCACCCCCGACATTTGAGCACGACCCCCGACATTTGAGCACGACCCCCGACATTTGAGCACAACCCCCGGTATTTGAGCACCATCCCCGACATTACAGCACGACCCCCGACATTTGAGCACGACCCCCGACATTTGAGCACAACCCCCGGCATTTGAGCACGACCCCCCATATTTGAGCACAGCCCCCGATATTTGAGCACGACCCCCAACATTTGAGGACGACCCCCGATATTTGAGCACGACCCCCGACATTTGAGCATGACCCCCGATATTTGAGCATGACCCCCGACATTTGAGCACGACACCCGACATTTGAGCACGACCCCCGATATTTGAGCACAACCCCCGATTGTTGAGCACGACCCCCGACATTAGAGCACGACCCCCAACATTTGAGCACGACCCCCGACATTTGAGCACCACCCCCGGCATTTGAGCACAAACCCCGATATTTGAGCACAACCCCCGATATTTGAGCACGACCCCCCACATTTGAGCACGACCCCCGACAATTGAGCACAACCCCCGATATTTGAGCACGACCCCCGACATTTGAGCACAACCCCCGACATTTGAGCACGACACCCGACATTTGAGCACGACCCCCGATATTTGAGCACAACGCCCAATTGTTGAGCACGACCCCCGACATTTGATCACGACCGCCAACATTTGAGCACGACCCCCGACATTTGAGCACAACCCCCGATATTTGAGCACGACCCCCAACATTTGAGCACAACCCCCGACATTTGAGCACAACCCCTAACATTTGAGCACGGCCCCCGACATTTGAGCACAACCCCCGACATCAGAGCACGACCCCCAACATTTGAGCACAACCCCCGATCTTTGAGCACAACCCCAAACATTTGAGCACAACTCCTGACTTTTGAGCACAACCCCCGATATTTGAGCACGACCCCCAACATTTGAGCACAACCCCTGACTTATGAGCACAACCCCCGACAGGAAGGAAATCATATTCAGGAGCAATAGTCCATGGGGCTTCTACCCATTCCAGCCCCCAAACTCACCCAAGGGGCAAGTCGCGCGGGTTTCTGGAGAGCTGCCGCCCTGTATGACAAGAGGCTCCCCCCTCCGTCCTTTAGGTTGCCTCACGTGAGGCCCGTCCATGCTTCATGAGCCCCTCCGCGCTGTTGGAAGACAGAGCACCCTCCTGCATGCTGTACAGCATGGTGGAGTGTCGTGCATGGGGGTCACGAACCCATCCCTGGCCCTGTCGGGCCATGCCAGGCAATTCCGTGCAGAGACGCTGTGCTCCGCGAAGAGTGGGAAAGGTAAAGGGGTTAGGGGGCCACTCCCCCACGGAGGGTGGGGTAGAGTACTGGACTTCGTACTGACCCATGTCCTCATCGCACTCAAGATGAGTGCTGTCCGCTCGTGAGGCAGACATCACGCTCTCAAAAAGTGGCGCCAGCGGGGTGGGGGGCAGATCGGGGGGGGTAGAACACCGGACGGCATACTGTTGCACGTCCTCATCAGACGCACTCTGGGTGCTGTCCCTTTACGGGGTAGACATGGCGCTCTCAAATAGGGGCGCCAGCAGGACGGGGGGCAGGTGAGGTGAATCCTGCTGTCGGTCAGACCCCCCCCCTGGTGTGCATGCGGGCGACCAATGCTCTGGGGACACGTGCCGCACTGAGTGCCAACTGGAAGTCACCGCCGGCGACCATGCTGGAGATGGCGAGAATTGCCCTGGCCTACTCAGCACCCGCGGAGACGGGGTGCTAGTTACGTTGAACTCCATCGGAGGGCCGGTGGGCAGGACGGCGGTGCGTGAAGTCCGCGCGTTGGGCCGTGGTTCCCTTCGGGGCTGTAGCTGTTGTGGCCTTGCTTGAGGCATTCGGATTTGCTGCAACATCCTTGCTATCCCTGGGGGGATGTCGCGTCCCTTTTCGTGTGGGGGCTGCCCCGGGCTTCGTGTCGGTAGTGGGGTGCGCTGCCCCTCTGGGGTGCTTACCACCACTATGCGTGACGCACGCTCAGGAGTGATAGCTCCTGTGAGCTGTAGGTATGAGAGCGCATGCCTGGACATGGGGAGGGGACATGGGGAGCACAACCCCCGACATTTGAGCACGACCCACGACAATTGAGCACAACCCCCGGTATTTGAGCATAACCCCCGATATTTGAGCACAACTCCTGACTTTTGAGCACAACCGCCGATATTTGAGCACGACCCCCTATATTTGAGCACGACCCGCGACATTTGAGCACCAGCCCCGGCATTTGACCACAACCCCCGATAGTTGAGCACAACCCCCAACATTTGAGCACGACCCACGACATTTGAGCACCACCCCCGACATTTGAGCACGACCCCCAACATTTGAGGACGACCCCCGACATTTGAGCACAACCCCCGATATTTAAGCACAACCCCCGATATTTGAGCACGACCCCCAAAATTGGAGCACGACCCCCGACATTTGAGCACGACCCCCGATATTTGAGCACAACCCCCGATTGTTGAGCACAACCCCCGACATTAGAGCACGACCCCCAACATTTGAGCACGACCCCCGACATTTGAGCACCACCCCCGGCATTTGAGCACAAACCCCGATATTTGAGCACAACCCCCGATATTTGAGCACGACCCCCCATATTTGAGCACGACCCCCGACAATTGAGCACAACCCCCGATATTTGAGCACGACCCCCGACATTTGAGCACAACCCCCGACATTTGAGCACGACACCCGACATTTGAGCACGACCCCCGATATTTGAGCACAACGCCCAATTGTTGAGCACGACCCCCGACATTTGATCACGACCGCCAACATTTGAGCACGACCCCCGACATTTGAGCACCACCCCCGGCATTTGAGCACAACCCCCGATATTTGAGCACGACCCCCAACATTTGAGCACAACCCCTGACTTTTGAGCACAACCCCTAACATTTGAGCACGGCCCCCGACATTTGAGCACAACCCCCGACATTAGAGCACGACCTGCTTGCATTGTGATTGGCAGGCATTGAAGAAAACCCCTTGCCAACCTTGCACCTCATCTTTAACAGCTGGGCATGCTTGCCTTTTGGGGTTGGCCTGGGGACTGGCCCAGTTTGCACATCACCTTGCACACGGACAGATGCATGTGTTGAACCACTGGGTTTCCATCAGGTGATGCACTGGATGGCCGTGCCCAAGCTCTGCTGCTGAGGGGAGAGACGCCTTCACCATGGGATGTCAAAATGATGTATGAGGCTACACAATTGGAAAGGCCAAAGATCCACTAGGGCCAAGTTGTTGCACTGTGTGCGCACTGCGTGGGCACTGCGTGCATACTGTGCACGCAGAGGCCGGGATACTCACCCAAGAATACCTGTCACCTGACTGGTTGCACAGCGAAGCAGCAAAGCCCACATGAGAACAACGAAACTGACTTCAACTTGGTACACCACTGTCCCCATGAACAAACCACTCAGCCTTGTAAAGTCTGCTTGCTTCGAGTGTTTCGGTGCCCGTGGCTTCGCTCTTGGGGGCGATGAGGTGTCCCTTGACTCGGAGCGCGGGGAACGCGTTGTCTGTGGTCTCTTGGGTGATGGAGACCGCGAATAGGGTGAAGGGGAGGGCGGCGGTGATTCTGAGCGTGGACGCGACACACTTGTTGATGGCGAGCAAGGACAGTGATGTGGTGGGGATGAAGGCCGTACCACAAACTCCTCAAGGTCCGCGAGCTATGTATGGCTACATCACCCCTGCCTTCTCGGGGTCCCCATAGTGGGGAGAGTTCAATATGGGGGATGGAAAATGGGTAAAAATGATTGAAAATGGGCAACAAAGGGTGACAATTCAAATGTGCCACATCCCAAATGCATAGGAAGCTAAAAAAAAAACCCAGTATGGAACCAAAAACTTGTCAATGGGGGCCAAAAGTAGGGTCCGAGTATTTGCCGACATCCAAAACTTTGCACTGCGTGCTCACTGCGTGCACGGCATTCCCTGGGAGCGGCCATGGAACCAAGAAGTAATGCGGGCCGCTATTATGCAGACGTCAGGAGCGCAGGAGTCCGCCCTTGACAGCACCCGGACTGCAGGGCAGCAACATAAATGCCAGTGCCCCAGCCACCACCCACACTGGCACTCACGATGGCCTCTAGCAACGATGGGCATTACCCTCTGGCATCATTCCTGAAATCCACTTTCTCCATCGTGCAGGTCTCAAAAACTCACGATGGGTGGGAGCAGAACGGATGTGAGGGTGCAACAGCAGTCGCCTGCGCGCCGCGGTATCCTCGCCCCCTCGAGGGAACATACCCCAAGTGATGGTTCCCTCGCCCCCTTGATTACTATGCAGAGGATGTGCGACACGAAACAAGTCATGCAGACACAAGGACATATGAACCAGGAACTGCCTGTTGGGATGCATGTGCAGCTCTGCTCAGAAACAGGCTCTGTGTGCCACTTTTTCTGGCGGAAGTATTCCACAGGTATGGGCTTTCCAGCTGCAGACTTGGCTGCCACTTGGGCAGCAGGTCTGGCTGCACTCTTGATTGAGGGTTTGGCACGAGGTTTGGCAGCTTTGGGAGCAGGCTTGGAGGGGGCTTGGCAGTGGGCTCCAGCCCGTGTGGCAAGCACAATCTTGGCAGGCAGGATACTGCTCCCAGAGGGTTGGAAAATGACAACAGCACCAGCTGGGTACGTGTCAATATGATCAACAGCCATGGCTGAAATTGCGAAACGCTGAAGTGTTCTGCATAATACAGGGTACAGTGGAGTGCCTTGGATGCAAGAAATCTAGAGTACACAGCAATGCACTAGTAATACTACCTTGTCCACCCAGCAAACGCACAGGAGAAGCTAGGTATCCGACCTTCTGAGTAAATTTGCGAAACAGAAAGTGACGGTTCCCTCGCCCCCGTACTTACTATGCAAGGGGAATAACAATGCAGGGGGCGGGGGGACCGGGCCTTGATGTCCTTTCTTGATACAGGTGCAGTATTTGGCGCCCGCATCAAAGGAGATATATAAAGTTATGGCCACGACGGCCGAAAACGCGACGCTTGGGGGGGAGTTTCCGGTCAGCTCCTGATTTGGCATCTCACCTTCAGTCCTTAATCACGCCGATAAAGCGTGCTTTACCTGCACAATCTCCCGGGCGACCTCCAGTGGTTTTTGGGGAGGACGGAGGACTGTCAGGAAATGACCCCTTTGGTCCCTCCCCCCCCCCTTGTCCAGCGAACAATAAATTCCTCAAAAAATACGGTCTGAACAGGAGTCGGTACTGAATCAATTCGGGACCGAAACCCAGTACCCAATGAATTACACCCCCCCCCCCCCCTTGTCCTGCCCCACCCCAGGGAAGACGGTCCCCCGCCACCCCTTGGGGGACGGTTGCCAAGTGATGGTTCCCCACCACCCTCTGGGGAACTGTACTACCATGGAACACGCACATTTTCAGGCACAGAAATTGCACCACAAAACGAAAGAATTCAGCATAAGAAGCGTTCAAAGGGCTGCCAATGTACTGAGACCTACTCCTTGACCGCCTCGGTGTAAAATTTTTTGGTCCTGCTCCACTTGACCTTGGACTCCTGCACATGCTCACCACTTTCCACTGGACTGGTTTGGGCAGCACTCTTGGGTGGTGGTTTGGCCCTTTTGGTAGGAGGCTTCGCAGGTGCAAGCAGATCTTTGGGAACCCATTTCCCTTCGGGAATGTCCGTTGTAAAATATAACTTGTTCTCAAAACTGTGTCCCATAGCGAAGTGAGCAAAATGTCCTGCCAAGAGTACAGGGGATACAAGTTGCAGTGCCTCACAACACAGTCACCCACACAACAACACAGTCACCCACACAACAACACAGTCACCCACACAACAACACAGTCACCCACACAACAACACAGTCACCCACACAACAACACAGTCACCCACACAACAACACAGTCACCCACACAACAACACAGTCACCCACACAACAACACAGTCACCCACACAACAACACAGTCACCCACACAACAACACAGTCACCCACACAACAACACAGTCACCCACACAACAACACAGTCACCCACACAACAACACAGTCACCCACACAACAACACAGTCACCCACACAACAACACAGTCACCCACACAACAACACAGTCACCCACACAACAACACAGTCACCCACACAACAACACAGTCACCCACACAACAACACAGTCACCCACACAACAACACAGTCACCCACACAACAACACAGTCACCCACACAACAACACAGTCACCCACACAACAACACAGTCACCCACACAACAACACAGTCACCCACACAACAACACAGTCACCCACACAACAACACAGTCACCCACACAACAACACAGTCACCCACACAACAACACAGTCACCCACACAACAACACATTCAGCCGTGACAAAAATGTTTGTGTTGACCAAACCCCCCCCAACCCCCCCCCCCGGGAAAGACAAGGGGGGGGGGGGCAGGACAAGGGGGGGGGAGGGTAGGTCCCAAAAAATTATGGCCCCCAACGGAAGTATTCAAGGCATTCGTTGGACAGGGGGGGGGGGGGTTAAGGACCCCCCCCCGCGCACGCCCCCTTGGGTCCGCTTTCACATCCCAAACCACCCCAGGGCCTTGGGGCCGCCCCCACTCGGGCGTGTGGGGCAACACCGGCGCTCTCAGGCCCTTAGCCCCCCCCCCCCCCCCCGGGGGATGTGTGGGGCCTGTCAGTAACTGAGCCGAGGACGGGTCTCAGGGGCAGTCGGAAGGCCCAGAGGCCGTGCGCACCCCCGTTCCTGTCGCTGCCCCGCGGGGCCGTCCCACGCGGCGCGGGGGGGCGCCCCTTGTGCACGGGTAACGCGCGCCGCCATCGCCCGCCGCACTTCGCCCGGGCGCACGTCCGGTGCCCGGCGGGCGGGGCAGCGGGGGCCCGGCGCACAGCGATGGGGACCGCAAATCCGCCGCCCCAACCGCCGGGGCACACTCCGGAACCACCGGACACCACCGCCCGACGCGGTCCCCGTGGGACGGGGACCGGAGCGCCGGGCCGCAGGGCACCGCGGGCACTTTGCCACGGGCACGGGGCATTGGCAACGGCGGGGGCGGGGGCGCGGGGGGGGGTCATTGGAGTGCCCGGGAGGGAGCGGAAGGGGGGGGGGGGTCCCATGGACCGGCACACGCGCATCAGCCGCTGCTGTCCGGCGCGGAGGACGTGGGCTTGAGACCGAAACGGTCCAGAATCGGTTTTCACCGAATCCCAAACAAATGAGGGCTGTGGCGGACCACTTTTGATTCCTCTGAACTTCTGTTTGTGTGTTCTTTTAATTTTCATTGAACTTTGCATTTCTCTGAACTTTGGACTTTCTTGAAATCCGGGGCCTGGGTCACCTCTGGGCCATTGCAGGGCGGGGGGGGGGGGTGTGCAGTCACACAGATATGTGCATCTCAGCCTCTTGCTGACCTGTATCATAAATCAGTTCCACTCAGTCGTTCAGGGGCCGTTCAGACACGATCCTTAGCGTCGCCGGAAAGCGGCGGCGGGAGGGGGGGGGGGGGGGTCCGGGAACCCAAAAGTCCAAAAAGTTTGTGTACCAAAAACAGCCCAAATTAATATTTCCTTTTTTCAACTTCATGTTCTCCCACTATGAAATCCAGGTCCGAGGGGAGGGGGTGTTAGCCCCCCCCCCCCCCCCGGCGGAGACACTGAGTTGTTGAGCAAAACTCTGGGGATCCCATGCACACCCACGGCCGTGCCTTGCGCCACGGGCCGGAGGGATATGATGACCACTGCCACGGCGGCCAGTGTGGGGCCTACCAAACACGGGTCATCCCCCCAAGACAAACGGACGTGGGTTAGAACTGCGGTTGTTGAGTTGCATGTCCCTGACGCTGAGGGTGTCACTGCGTGTGCCTGTGTGCGGGAGAACCCCTCGATACGCTGATGGACACACCTGTACAACACTGGGCCATCCAGTGACGGAATGGGTCGGTGACCTTTGCCATAAGCCCCCCCCCCCCCCCCCGATGTCCAGCGAACAATAAATTCAAAAAAAAACGGTCCGAACGGGGGTGTTCATCGGACACGCCGTTCGGTACTCAATTAATTCGGTACCTAAACCCGGTGCCTGTCTTTTTGTTTTTTTTTTCAACCCGAATCAAATGTTCCACCGAGTGTCCGCTGTGCGTACACAGAGCAGTCCAAGTATTCGCCGACAGGCCGGGGTAAGGGTCAGCCCCTCGGTAGGTCCTGGTCCCTCTCCCCCTGCCAGGCTGACCTGGACCCGGTCCCCAAATAAATCAGGTCCGAACGGAAGTGTTCGTTGGACAAGGCATGCCCGGAGGGGGGGGGGGGATGCCGCAAGGTTCCTCCTGCGAACCAACGACAGGGGCCGCCCGCAGAATGCGGCAATGGACAGGAACACCCCCCCGCAAACATGACCCCGCCGCTCCGCCCCACTCCGAGCGGGTCGCACGTGTGCCATCCCACCGCAGGAGAGACGGGGGCGATGGATGACGCCCCCGCGGAAGTCGCTGCGACGGGTTCGGGTCCCTTGCCGCGTTACCGCCTGTCACAGTGGGGGTTGTTGCACTGCGTCCGCACCGTGGCAATGATTGGTGGTCAAACACCGCTGCACCATCCCAAGATGTACCCCCCCCAAACTTTTTTTTTAACTCGTGACCGAAGTTCCACCAAGTGTCCGTTGAGAGTACACATAGCAGGTCATGGGTCAGTGACAGGGCCGGCTTTGGTCATGGGTTTGGTATGACCTACCCTCCCCAAGACGGCTGCGGCGGGGGGGCGGGAGGAACGAGTCCTGCGCCCTGCCCCCCCCCCCCCCAAACAGCCCATACAAGCCCAGAAAACCTTCGTTGCACACACACCCCCTGTCTTCCCAGGCTTTGTTTATGACTGCGAATAAATCCCGGGGGCTTCTGGGTAGCCTTTGGTCTTTTCTGGAGGCCTCTGGAGGTTGCAATTATCACCGGGAGGGCCCCCAGATATACCCCAAGTTCGCACCGCGCGCACCGCGGCAAGAGCGCCCTCACACACCACACAAGACACAAGGGGGCGTGCCCGCAACCGCCCACGGACCGACACCGTGTCCATAGAGCGCCCGGCAGGCCCTCGGTAGGAGAGGCCCGGGGGGGCTATGCCCCGGGGGGGGGGGTCACCGAGGTCAGGGGAGGCCAGTCACTGCACTTAATCAAGCCGGGGACCGACTAACAAGCCATTTAGGTTAGCAGGCTAGAACGCGAGACTCAGGTAAGCAATGAAACAAAGAAACATGAGTTTGGAACCACCGAGCTTTCACACGAAATGTGCACGACCCTGGTGCTTTGAGCCGTGGTCCAAGCCAGAACTACCTTCCAGCTATTGTAGACTGGCTGGACAGGGCTTGCTGCGCGGTTGGCGGTTGATCATGAGCATCGCGGCGCTTTGGGCTGCGCGCGGGCCTGTGGGTGCTTTCCGCCGGAGATGTGAGTGGGAAATCACTCCGGCGGCGGGGGGGGGGGGGGGCATGAAGACGACACAGCGACGGCGATGCCATGCGCAGCCCCGCGCGCGCACGCGTGGGGGGCGGAACAGCACGACACACACCCGCCAACTGAACGACGGGTCTTAAGTGTTGAGGGGGGCTGCCCCCCCCCAGGCCCCGTCTGGAAGACGACGTCACGGAGACGTCCCCATCAGGCTGTCCTCTGAGCCCCCCCCCCCCCCCTTGCGCTGAAAGTCAGGAAACCGACGGACACCCGGCATCTTACCCCACATCCGCCAATCAACGGATGTGGTCACCAAATTGCTGTGGTACCCCCCGCCCCCCTTGTCATCCCCCCCCTAATGTCAGCCCCCCCCCCATGGGGGGGGGGGGGGGGCGGTCACCAAGTGACGGTCCTCCCCAACACCAGTTCCAGTGTAACATAAAGAAAACTTTTCTTCGGCGCCTCGTGTTTCCTGTGCTTTTTGGGCCAAGTGACGGTCCCCCCAATTTGGGGGGGGGGGGGAGTTGTGCTTGCATGCGGCAGGGGGGAGCACCAAAAACCAATCGGCACTGGCGCACAGCGCGGGCACAGTCCGGGAAATGTCTCCCGGGTGCCGTCCCCCCCCCCCCCGTTCCGAGAGCAACACTAAAATCCCGAAATTGACGGAAACAACACCGACCGTTGCTCTGAGAAAGGGGGCGTATTTATGGAGGGCAAAGTAGGACATGGCTCCGAAAGGTGCGGAAAATTGCAAATGGGTGGGGGATTACAAAGGGGGGGGGGGGTACATACCCCCTCCACATCTTGGGTACGCCGCATCTTTTACAAGGCGGCAGGGGGGGGGGGGGTTGGGACATGGAGCGGCACAGGGCTGGCACAGGGATGCGGCACGTTGACCGCATGTGAGGCAGGGCAGTGGTAGCCCGAGCCGCCGGAGGTAGACCGCCCTCGATATATAACTGGACAAAGCACATGCGGATCAGGTCACCACCGCAGCGATCGGCTGCAACGGCGTGCGGATCCATTGGAACTGTACAACCGTGTGCAAAGGCCACAGAGGCACGGGGCATCGCAAGGGATTCACAAGGGACAGCCCTGACGCAAGGGCGCGCGGGGGCATTTCACGCCGTGGTGCTGAAAAAAACGGTGGTTTCGCTGGGGTTCCTCCCTTGCATCTTGTCCCTGTTGTCCCTCCCTTGTCCCCCGGCTCAGTGCAACTCAATGTCGCACACAATGTATGGGGATGGTGCCATGGGTGTATGCCAGGGATGCATTAGAAGGGAAGGGACCTCAGCGGTGGCCCCAGAAGCGGGTAGTCAGGCGGTTGGAGGAGGTTGCCGAAGCGGTTGGGCGGCGGTTACTGTCGGTTACAAATGCCATTGAGCCTAGCACTTGGCGTCAGGGAGACAGTGGCTGGACATAGGCTGGGCGCCTTGGAGGGGCGGGGGGGGCTCCCCCCCCTTCCAATGCATCCCTGGTGCATCCCCGTCGGCTCCTGCACCACCCCCAACGCTCCCACCCCAAACTCTTGTTTTCACGACCGTGACGCCCACTCGAAGCATGCGTACCCCCCCCCCCTCACCCGCATCACTGGACACCAGGTGTACACGATGCCCACCAACCGTCCAGATACTAGACACCGACGTCTTTGACAGCGTCATGGGCACGGCATGTTCTGCGTGAACACGCTCAGACGCAACCGTTGTCCCTCCAAACACCTTCTGCCTTGCGTTGCAGCTTCGGCAATGGCCTACTCTCAGTACCTTTGGGGCTGTCAGGATTGCACCCGGTCTACGCTGTGCGACCCGGGCCTTCAACCCCCGGATGCCTTTGTCCGAGGCAGAGGAGCGGTCCCCAGATGCCTTTGTCCGAGGCAGAGGAGCGGTCCCCAGATGCCTTTGTCCGAGGCAGAGGAGCGGTCCCCAGACGCCTTTGTCCGAGGCAGAGGAGCGGTCCCCAGATGCCTTTGTCCGAGGCAGAGGAGCGGTCCCCAGATGCCTTTGTCCGAGGCAGAGGAGCGGTCCCCAGATGCCTTTGTCCGAGGCAGAGGAGCGGTCCCCAGATGCCTTTGTCCGAGGCAGAGGAGCGGTCCCCAGATGCCTTTGTCCGAGGCAGAGGAGCGGTCCCCAGATGCCTTTGTCCGAGGCAGAGGAGCGGTCCCCAGATGCCTTTGTCCGAGGCAGAGGAGCGGTCCCCAGATGCCTTTGTCCGAGGCAGGGGAGCGGTCCTCAGATGCCTTTGTCCGAGGCAGAGGAGCGGTCCCCAGATGCCTTTGTCCGAGGCAGAGGAGCGGTCCCCAGATGCCTTTGTCCGAGGCAGAGGAGCGGTCCCCACATGCCTTTGTCCGAGGCAGAGGAGCGGTCCCCAGATGCCTTTGTCCGAGGCAGAGGAGCGGTCCCCACATGCCTTTGTCCGAGGCAGAGGAGCGGTCCCCAGATGCCTTTGTCCGAGGCAGAGGAGCGGTCCCCAGATGCCTTTGTCCGAGGCAGAGGAGCGGTCCCCAGATGCCTTTGTCCGAGGCAGAGGAGCGGTCCCCAGATGCCTTTGTCCGAGGCAGAGGAGCGGTCCCCAGATGCCTTTGTCCGAGGCAGAGGAGCGGTCCCCAGATGCCTTTGTCCGAGGCAGAGGAGCGGTCCCCAGATGCCTTTGTCCGAGGCAGAGGAGCGGTCCCCAGATGCCTTTGTCCGAGGCAGAGGAGCGGTCCCCAGATGCCTTTGTCCGAGGCAGAGGAGCGGTCCCCAGATGCCTTTGTCCGAGGCAGAGGAGCGGTCCCCAGATGCCTTTGTCCGAGGCAGAGGAGCGGTCCCCAGATGCCTTTGTCCGAGGCAGAGGAGCGGTCCCCAGATGCCTTTGTCCGAGGCAGAGGAGCGGTCCCCAGATGCCTTTGTCCGAGGCAGAGGAGCGGTCCCCAGATGCCTTTGTCCGAGGCAGAGGAGCGGTCCCCAGATGCCTTTGTCCGAGGCAGAGGAGCGGTCCCCAGATGCCTTTGTCCGAGGCAGAGGAGCGGTCCCCAGATGCCTTTGTCCGAGGCAGAGGAGCGGTCCCCAGATGCCTTTGTCCGAGGCAGAGGAGCGGTCCCCAGATGCCTTTGTCCGAGGCAGAGGAGCGGTCCCCAGATGCCTTTGTCCGAGGCAGGGGAGCGGTCCCCAGATGCCTTTGTCCGAGGCAGAGGAGCGGTCCCCAGATGCCTTTGTCCGAGGCAGAGGAGCGGTCCCCAGATGCCTTTGTCCGAGGCAGAGGAGCGGTCCCCAGATGCCTTTGTCCGAGGCAGAGGAGCGGTCCCCAGATGCCTTTGTCCGAGGCAGGGGAGCGGTCCCCAGATGCCTTTGTCCGAGGCAGAGGAGCGGTCCCCAGATGCCTTTGTCCGAGGCAGAGGAGCGGTCCCCAGATGCCTTTGTCCGAGGCAGAGGAGCGGTCCCCAGATGCCTTTGTCCGAGGCAGAGGAGCGGTCCCCAGATGCCTTTGTCCGAGGCAGAGGAGCGGTCCCCAGATGCCTTTGTCCGAGGCAGAGGAGCGGTCCCCAGATGCCTTTGTCCGAGGCAGAGGAGCGGTCCCCAGATGCCTTTTGTCCGAGGCAGAGGAGCGGTCCCCAGATGCCTTTGTCCGAGGCAGAGGAGCGGTCCCCAGATGCCTTTGTCCGAGGCAGAGGAGCGGTCCCCAGATGCCTTTGTCCGAGGCAGAGGAGCGGTCCCCAGATGCCTTTGTCCGAGGCAGAGGAGCGGTCCCCAGATGCCTTTGTCCGAGGCAGAGGAGCGGTCCCCAGATGCCTTTGTCCGAGGCAGAGGAGCGGTCCCCAGATGCCTTTGTCCGAGGCAGAGGAGCGGTCCCCAGATGCTCTTGTCCGAGGCAGAGGAGCGGTCCCCAGATGCCTTTGTCCGAGGCAGAGGAGCGGTCCCCAGATGCCTTTGTCCGAGGCAGAGGAGCGGTCCCCAGATGCCTTTGTCCGAGGCAGAGGAGCGGTCCCCAGATGCCTTTGTCCGAGGCAGAGGAGCGGTCCCCAGATGCCTTTGTCCGAGGCAGAGGAGCGGTCCCCAGATGCCTTTGTCCGAGGCAGAGGAGCGGTCCCCAGATGCCTTTGTCCGAGGCAGAGGAGCGGTCCCCAGATGCCTTTGTCCGAGGCAGAGGAGCGGTCCCCAGATGCCTTTGTCCGAGGCAGAGGAGCGGTCCCCAGATGCCTTTGTCCGAGGCAGAGGAGCGGTCCCCAGATGCCTTTGTCCGAGGCAGAGGAGCGGTCCCCAGATGCCTTTGTCCGAGGCAGAGGAGCGGTCCCCAGATGCCTTTGTCCGAGGCAGAGGAGCGGTCCCCAGATGCCTTTGTCCGAGGCAGAGGAGCGGTCCCCAGATGCCTTTGTCCGAGGCAGAGGAGCGGTCCCCAGATGCCTTTGTCCGAGGCAGAGGAGCGGTCCCCAGATGCCTTTGTCCGAGGCAGAGGAGCGGTCCCCAGATGCCTTTGTCCGAGGCAGAGGAGCGGTCCCCAGATGCCTTTGTCCGAGGCAGAGGAGCGGTCCCCAGATGCCTTTGTCCGAGGCAGAGGAGCGGTCCCCAGATGCCTTTGTCCGAGGCAGAGGAGCGGTCCCCAGATGCCTTTGTCCGAGGCAGAGGAGCGGTCCCCAGATGCCTTTGTCCGAGGCAGAGGAGCGGTCCCCAGATGCCTTTGTCCGAGGCAGAGGAGCGGTCCCCAGATGCCTTTGTCCGAGGCAGAGGAGCGGTCCCCAGATGCCTTTGTCCGAGGCAGAGGAGCGGTCCCCAGATGCCTTTGTCCGAGGCAGAGGAGCGGTCCCCAGATGCCTTTGTCCGAGGCAGAGGAGCGGTCCCCAGATGCCTTTGTCCGAGGCAGAGGAGCGGTCCCCAGATGCCTTTGTCCGAGGCAGAGGAGCGGTCCCCAGATGCCTTTGTCCGAGGCAGAGGAGCGGTCCCCAGATGCCTTTGTCCGAGGCAGAGGAGCGGTCCCCAGATGCCTTTGTCCGAGGCAGAGGAGCGGTCCCCAGATGCCTTTGTCCGAGGCAGAGGAGCGGTCCCCAGATGCCTTTGTCCGAGGCAGAGGAGCGGTCCCCAGATGCCTTTGTCCGAGGCAGAGGAGCGGTCCCCAGATGCCTTTGTCCGAGGCAGAGGAGCGGTCCCCAGATGCCTTTGTCCGAGGCAGAGGAGCGGTCCCCAGATGCCTTTGTCCGAGGCAGAGGAGCGGTCCCCAGATGCCTTTGTCCGAGGCAGAGGAGCGGTCCCCAGATGCCTTTGTCCGAGGCAGAGGAGCGGTCCCCAGATGCCTTTGTCCGAGGCAGAGGAGCGGTCCCCAGATGCCTTTGTCCGAGGCAGAGGAGCGGTCCCCAGATGCCTTTGTCCGAGGCAGAGGAGCGGTCCCCAGATGCCTTTGTCCGAGGCAGAGGAGCGGTCCCCAGATGCCTTTGTCCGAGGCAGAGGAGCGGTCCCCAGATGCCTTTGTCCGAGGCAGAGGAGCGGTCCCCAGATGCCTTTGTCCGAGGCAGAGGAGGAGCGGTCCCCAGATGCCTTTGTCCGAGGCAGAGGAGCGGTCCCCAGATGCCTTTGTCCGAGGCAGAGGAGCGGTCCCCAGATGCCTTTGTCCGAGGCAGAGGAGCGGTCCCCAGATGCCTTTGTCCGAGGCAGAGGAGCGGTCCCCAGATGCCTTTGTCCGAGGCAGAGGAGCGGTCCCCAGATGCCTTTGTCCGAGGCAGAGGAGCGGTCCCCAGATGCCTTTGTCCGAGGCAGAGGAGCGGTCCCCAGATGCCTTTGTCCGAGGCAGAGGAGCGGTCCCCAGATGCCTTTGTCCGAGGCAGAGGAGCGGTCCCCAGATGCCTTTGTCCGAGGCAGAGGAGCGGTCCCCAGATGCCTTTGTCCGAGGCAGAGGAGCGGTCCCCAGATGCCTTTGTCCGAGGCAGAGGAGCGGTCCCCAGATGCCTTTGTCCGAGGCAGAGGAGCGGTCCCCAGATGCCTTTGTCCGAGGCAGAGGAGCGGTCCCCAGATGCCTTTGTCCGAGGCAGAGGAGCGGTCCCCAGATGCCTTTGTCCGAGGCAGAGGAGCGGTCCCCAGATGCCTTTGTCCGAGGCAGAGGAGCGGTCCCCAGATGCCTTTGTCCGAGGCAGAGGAGCGGTCCCCAGATGCCTTTGTCCGAGGCAGAGGAGCGGTCCCCAGATGCCTTTGTCCGAGGCAGAGGAGCGGTCCCCAGATGCCTTTGTCCGAGGCAGAGGAGCGGTCCCCAGATGCCTTTGTCCGAGGCAGAGGAGCGGTCCCAGATGCCTTTGTCCGAGGCAGAGGAGCGGTCCCCAGATGCCTTTGTCCGAGGCAGAGGAGCGGTCCCCAGATGCCTTTGTCCGAGGCAGAGGAGCGGTCCCCAGATGCCTTTGTCCGAGGCAGAGGAGCGGTCCTCAGATGCCTTTTGTCCGAGGCAGAGGAGCGGTCCCCAGATGCCTTTGTCCGAGGCAGAGGAGCGGTCCCCAGACGCCTTTGTCCGAGGCAGAGGAGCGGTCCCCAGATGCCTTTGTCCGAGGCAGAGGAGCGGTCCCCAGATGCCTTTGTCCGAGGCAGAGGAGCGGTCCCCAGATGCCTTTGTCCGAGGCAGAGGAGCGGTCCCCAGATGCCTTTGTCCGAGGCAGAGGAGCGGTCCCCAGATGCCTTTGTCCGAGGCAGAGGAGCGGTCCCCAGATGCCTTTGTCCGAGGCAGAGGAGCGGTCCCCAGATGCCTTTGTCCGAGGCAGAGGAGCGGTCCCCAGATGCCTTTGTCCGAGGCAGAGGAGCGGTCCCCAGATGCCTTTGTCCGAGGCAGAGGAGCGGTCCCCAGATGCCTTTGTCCGAGGCAGAGGAGCGGTCCCCAGATGCCTTTGTCCGAGGCAGAGGAGCGGTCCCCAGATGCCTTTGTCCGAGGCAGAGGAGCGGTCCCCAGATGCCTTTGTCCGAGGCAGAGGAGCGGTCCCCAGATGCCTTTGTCCGAGGCAGAGGAGCGGTCCCCAGATGCCTTTGTCCGAGGCAGAGGAGCGGTCCCCAGATGCCTTTGTCCGAGGCAGAGGAGCGGTCCCCAGATGCCTTTGTCCGAGGCAGAGGAGCGGTCCCCAGATGCCTTTGTCCGAGGCAGAGGAGCGGTCCCCAGATGCCTTTGTCCGAGGCAGAGGAGCGGTCCCCAGATGCCTTTGTCCGAGGCAGAGGAGCGGTCCCCAGATGCCTTTGTCCGAGGCAGAGGAGCGGTCCCCAGATGCCTTTGTCCGAGGCAGAGGAGCGGTCCCCAGATGCCTTTGTCCGAGGCAGAGGAGCGGTCCCCAGATGCCTTTGTCCGAGGCAGAGGAGCGGTCCCCAGATGCCTTTGTCCGAGGCAGAGGAGCGGTCCCCAGATGCCTTTGTCCGAGGCAGAGGAGCGGTCCCCAGATGCCTTTGTCCGAGGCAGAGGAGCGGTCCCCAGATGCCTTTGTCCGAGGCAGAGGAGCGGTCCCCAGATGCCTTTGTCCGAGGCAGAGGAGCGGTCCCCAGATGCCTTTGTCCGAGGCAGAGGAGCGGTCCCCAGATGCCTTTGTCCGAGGCAGAGGAGCGGTCCCCGGATGCCTTTGTCCGAGGCAGAGGAGCGGTCCCCAGATGCCTTTGTCCGAGGCAGAGGAGCGGTCCCCAGATGCTCTTTGTCCGAGGCAGAGGAGCGGTCCCCAGATGCCTTTGTCCGAGGCAGAGAGCGGTCCCCAGATGCCTTTGTCCGAGGCAGAGGAGCGGTCCCCAGACTGCCTTTGTCCGAGGCAGAGGAGCGGTCCCCAGATGCCTTTGTCCGAGGCAGAGGAGCGGTCCCCAGATGCCTTTGTCCGAGGCAGAGGAGCGGTCCCCAGATGCCTTTGTCCGAGGCAGAGGAGCGGTCCCCAGATGCCTTTGTCCGAGGCAGAGGAGCGGTCCCCAGATGCCTTTGTCCCGAGGCAGAGGAGCGGTCCCCAGATGCCTTTGTCCGAGGCAGAGGAGCGGTCCCCAGATGCCTTTGTCCGAGGCAGAGGAGCGGTCCCCAGATGCCTTTGTCCGAGGCAGAGGAGCGGTCCCCAGATGCCTTTGTCCGAGGCAGAGGAGCGGTCCCCAGATGCCTTTGTCCGAGGCAGAGGAGCGGTCCCCAGATGCCTTTGTCCGAGGCAGAGGAGCGGTCCCCAGATGCCTTTGTCCGAGGCAGAGGAGCGGTCCCCAGATGCCTTTGTCCGAGGCAGAGGAGCGGTCCCCAGATGCCTTTGTCCGAGGCAGAGGAGCGGTCCCCAGATGCCTTTGTCCGAGGCAGAGGAGCGGTCCCCAGATGCCTTTGTCCGAGGCAGAGGAGCGGTCCCCAGATGCCTTTGTCCGAGGCAGAGGAGCGGTCCCCAGATGCCTTTGTCCGAGGCAGAGGAGCGGTCCCCAGATGCCTTTGTCCGAGGCAGAGGAGCGGTCCCCAGATGCCTTTGTCCGAGGCAGAGGAGCGGTCCCAGATGCCTTTGTCCGAGGCAGAGGAGCGGTCCCCAGATGCCTTTGTCCGAGGCAGAGGAGCGGTCCCAGATGCCTTTGTCCGAGGCAGAGGAGCGTATGTACTCAATGCCTTTGACCGGCAGAGGAGCGGTCCCCAGATGCCTTTGTCCGAGGCAGAGGAGCGGTCCCCAGATGCCTTTGTCCGAGGCAGAGGAGCGGTCCCCAGATGCCTTTGTCCGAGGCAGAGGAGCGGTCCCCAGATGCCTTTGTCCGAGGCAGAGGAGCGGTCCCCAGATGCCTTTGTCCGAGGCAGAGGAGCGGTCCCCAGATGCCTTTGTCCGAGGCAGAGGAGCGGTCCCCAGATGCCTTTGTCCGAGGCAGAGGAGCGGTCCCCAGATGCCTTTGTCCGAGGCAGAGGAGCGGTCCCCAGATGCCTTTGTCCGAGGCAGAGGAGCGGTCCCCAGATGCCTTTGTCCGAGGCAGAGGAGCGGTCCCCAGATGCCTTTGTCCGAGGCAGAGGAGCGGTCCCCAGATGCCTTTGTCCGAGGCAGAGGAGCGGTCCCCAGATGCCTTTGTCCGAGGCAGAGGAGCGGTCCCCAGATGCCTTTGTCCGAGGCAGAGGAGCGGTCCCCAGATGCCTTTGTCCGAGGCAGAGGAGCGGTCCCCAGATGCCTTTGTCCGAGGCAGAGGAGCGGTCCCCAGATGCCTTTGTCCGAGGCAGAGGAGCGGTCCCCAGATGCCTTTGTCCGAGGCAGAGGAGCGGTCCCCAGATGCCTTTGTCCGAGGCAGAGGAGCGGTCCCCAGATGCCTTTGTCCGAGGCAGAGGAGCGGTCCCCAGATGCCTTTGTCCGAGGCAGAGGAGCGGTCCCCAGATGCCTTTGTCCGAGGCAGAGGAGCGGTCCCCAGATGCCTTTGTCCGAGGCAGAGGAGCGGTCCCCAGATGCCTTTGTCCGAGGCAGAGGAGCGGTCCCCAGATGCCTTTGTCCGAGGCAGAGGAGCGGTCCCCAGATGCCTTTGTCCGAGGCAGAGGAGCGGTCCCCAGATGCCTTTGTCCGAGGCAGAGGAGCGGTCCCCAGATGCCTTTGTCCGAGGCAGAGGAGCGGTCCCCAGATGCCTTTGTCCGAGGCAGAGGAGCGGTCCCCAGATGCCTTTGTCCGAGGCAGAGGAGCGGTCCCCAGATGCCTTTGTCCGAGGCAGAGGAGCGGTCCCCAGATGCCTTTGTCCGAGGCAGAGGAGCGGTCCCCAGATGCCTTTGTCCGAGGCAGAGGAGCGGTCCCCAGATGCCTTTGTCCGAGGCAGAGGAGCGGTCCCCAGATGCCTTTGTCCGAGGCAGAGGAGCGGTCCCCAGATGCCTTTGTCCGAGGCAGAGGAGCGGTCCCCAGATGCCTTTGTCCGAGGCAGAGGAGCGGTCCCCAGATGCCTTTGTCCGAGGCAGAGGAGCGGTCCCCAGATGCCTTTGTCCGAGGCAGAGGAGCGGTCCCCAGATGCCTTTGTCCGAGGCAGAGGAGCGGTCCCCAGATGCCTTTGTCCGAGGCAGAGGAGCGGTCCCCAGATGCCTTTGTCCGAGGCAGAGGAGCGGTCCCCAGATGCCTTTGTCCGAGGCAGAGGAGCGGTCCCCAGATGCCTTTGTCCGAGGCAGAGGAGCGGTCCCCAGATGCCTTTGTCCGAGGCAGAGGAGCGGTCCCCAGATGCCTTTGTCCGAGGCAGAGGAGCGGTCCCCAGATGCCTTTGTCCGAGGCAGAGGAGCGGTCCCCAGATGCCTTTGTCCGAGGCAGAGGAGCGGTCCCCAGATGCCTTTGTCCGAGGCAGAGGAGCGGTCCCCAGATGCCTTTGTCCGAGGCAGAGGAGCGGTCCCCAGATGCCTTTGTCCGAGGCAGAGGAGCGGTCCCCAGATGCCTTTGTCCGAGGCAGAGGAGCGGTCCCCAGATGCCTTTGTCCGAGGCAGAGGAGCGGTCCCCAGATGCCTTTGTCCGAGGCAGAGGAGCGGTCCCCAGATGCCTTTGTCCGAGGCAGAGGAGCGGTCCCCAGATGCCTTTGTCCGAGGCAGAGGAGCGGTCCCCAGATGCCTTTGTCCGAGGCAGAGGAGCGGTCCCCAGATGCCTTTGTCCGAGGCAGAGGAGCGGTCCCCAGATGCCTTTGTCCGAGGCAGAGGAGCGGTCCCCAGATGCCTTTGTCCGAGGCAGAGGAGCGGTCCCCAGATGCCTTTGTCCGAGGCAGAGGAGCGGTCCCCAGATGCCTTTGTCCGAGGCAGAGGAGCGGTCCCCAGATGCCTTTGTCCGAGGCAGAGGAGCGGTCCCCAGATGCCTTTGTCCGAGGCAGAGGAGCGGTCCCCAGATGCCTTTGTCCGAGGCAGAGGAGCGGTCCCCAGATGCCTTTGTCCGAGGCAGAGGAGCGGTCCCCAGATGCCTTTGTCCGAGGCAGAGGAGCGGTCCCCAGATGCCTTTGTCCGAGGCAGAGGAGCGGTCCCCAGATGCCTTTGTCCGAGGCAGAGGAGCGGTCCCCAGATGCCTTTGTCCGAGGCAGAGGAGCGGTCCCCAGATGCCTTTGTCCGAGGCAGAGGAGCGGTCCCCAGATGCCTTTGTCCGAGGCAGAGGAGCGGTCCCCAGATGCCTTTGTCCGAGGCAGAGGAGCGGTCCCCAGATGCCTTTGTCCGAGGCAGAGGAGCGGTCCCCAGATGCCTTTGTCCGAGGCAGAGGAGCGGTCCCCAGATGCCTTTGTCCGAGGCAGAGGAGCGGTCCCCAGATGCCTTTGTCCGAGGCAGAGGAGCGGTCCCCAGATGCCTTTGTCCGAGGCAGAGGAGCGGTCCCCAGATGCCTTTGTCCGAGGCAGAGGAGCGGTCCCCAGATGCCTTTGTCCGAGGCAGAGGAGCGGTCCCCAGATGCCTTTGTCCGAGGCAGAGGAGCGGTCCCCAGATGCCTTTGTCCGAGGCAGAGGAGCGGTCCCCAGATGCCTTTGTCCGAGGCAGAGGAGCGGTCCCCAGATGCCTTTGTCCGAGGCAGAGGAGCGGTCCCCAGATGCCTTTGTCCGAGGCAGAGGAGCGGTCCCCAGATGCCTTTGTCCGAGGCAGAGGAGCGGTCCCCAGATGCCTTTGTCCGAGGCAGAGGAGCGGTCCCCAGATGCCTTTGTCCGAGGCAGAGGAGCGGTCCCCAGATGCCTTTGTCCGAGGCAGAGGAGCGGTCCCCAGATGCCTTTGTCCGAGGCAGAGGAGCGGTCCCCAGATGCCTTTGTCCGAGGCAGAGGAGCGGTCCCCAGATGCCTTTGTCCGAGGCAGAGGAGCGGTCCCCAGATGCCTTTGTCCGAGGCAGAGGAGCGGTCCCCAGATGCCTTTGTCCGAGGCAGAGGAGCGGTCCCCAGATGCCTTTGTCCGAGGCAGAGGAGCGGTCCCCAGATGCCTTTGTCCGAGGCAGAGGAGCGGTCCCCAGATGCCTTTGTCCGAGGCAGAGGAGCGGTCCCCAGATGCCTTTGTCCGAGGCAGAGGAGCGGTCCCCAGATGCCTTTGTCCGAGGCAGAGGAGCGGTCCCCAGATGCCTTTGTCCGAGGCAGAGGAGCGGTCCCCAGATGCCTTTGTCCGAGGCAGAGGAGCGGTCCCCAGATGCCTTTGTCCGAGGCAGAGGAGCGGTCCCCAGATGCCTTTGTCCGAGGCAGAGGAGCGGTCCCCAGATGCCTTTGTCCGAGGCAGAGGAGCGGTCCCCAGATGCCTTTGTCCGAGGCAGAGGAGCGGTCCCCAGATGCCTTTGTCCGAGGCAGAGGAGCGGTCCCCAGATGCCTTTGTCCGAGGCAGAGGAGCGGTCCCCAGATGCCTTTGTCCGAGGCAGAGGAGCGGTCCCCAGATGCCTTTGTCCGAGGCAGAGGAGCGGTCCCCAGATGCCTTTGTCCGAGGCAGAGGAGCGGTCCCCAGATGCCTTTGTCCGAGGCAGAGGAGCGGTCCCCAGATGCCTTTGTCCGAGGCAGAGGAGCGGTCCCCAGATGCCTTTGTCCGAGGCAGAGGAGCGGTCCCCAGATGCCTTTGTCCGAGGCAGAGGAGCGGTCCCCAGATGCCTTTGTCCGAGGCAGAGGAGCGGTCCCAGATGCCTTTGTCCGAGGCAGAGGAGCGGTCCCCAGATGCCTTTGTCCGAGGCAGAGGAGCGGTCCCCAGATGCCTTTGTCCGAGGCAGAGGAGCGGTCCCCAGATGCCTTTGTCCGAGGCAGAGGAGCGGTCCCCAGATGCCTTTGTCCGAGGCAGAGGAGCGGTCCCCAGATGCCTTTGTCCGAGGCAGAGGAGCGGTCCCCAGATGCCTTTGTCCGAGGCAGAGGAGCGGTCCCCAGATGCCTTTGTCCGAGGCAGAGGAGCGGTCCCCAGATGCCTTTGTCCGAGGCAGAGGAGCGGTCCCCAGATGCCTTTGTCCGAGGCAGAGGAGCGGTCCCCAGATGCCTTTGTCCGAGGCAGAGGAGCGGTCCCCAGATGCCTTTGTCCGAGGCAGAGGAGCGGTCCCCAGATGCCTTTGTCCGAGGCAGAGGAGCGGTCCCAGATGCCTTTGTCCGAGGCAGAGGAGCGGTCCCCAGATGCCTTTGTCCGAGGCAGAGGAGCGGTCCCCAGATGCCTTTGTCCGAGGCAGAGGAGCGGTCCCCAGATGCCTTTGTCCGAGGCAGAGGAGCGGTCCCCAGATGCCTTTGTCCGAGGCAGAGGAGCGGTCCCCAGATGCCTTTGTCCGAGGCAGAGGAGCGGTCCCCAGATGCCTTTGTCCGAGGCAGAGGAGCGGTCCCCAGATGCCTTTGTCCGAGGCAGAGGAGCGGTCCCCAGATGCCTTTGTCCGAGGCAGAGGAGCGGTCCCCAGATGCCTTTGTCCGAGGCAGAGGAGCGGTCCCCAGATGCCTTTGTCCGAGGCAGAGGAGCGGTCCCCAGATGCCTTTGTCCGAGGCAGAGGAGCGGTCCCCAGATGCCTTTGTCCGAGGCAGAGGAGCGGTCCCCAGATGCCTTTGTCCGAGGCAGAGGAGCGGTCCCCAGATGCCTTTGTCCGAGGCAGAGGAGCGGTCCCCAGATGCCTTTGTCCGAGGCAGAGGAGCGGTCCCCAGATGCCTTTGTCCGAGGCAGAGGAGCGGTCCCCAGATGCCTTTGTCCGAGGCAGAGGAGCGGTCCCCAGATGCCTTTGTCCGAGGCAGAGGAGCGGTCCCCAGATGCCTTTGTCCGAGGCAGAGGAGCGGTCCCCAGATGCCTTTGTCCGAGGCAGAGGAGCGGTCCCCAGATGCCTTTGTCCGAGGCAGAGGAGCGGTCCCCAGATGCCTTTGTCCGAGGCAGAGGAGCGGTCCCCAGATGCCTTTGTCCGAGGCAGAGGAGCGGTCCCCAGATGCCTTTGTCCGAGGCAGAGGAGCGGTCCCCAGATGCCTTTGTCCGAGGCAGAGGAGCGGTCCCCAGATGCCTTTGTCCGAGGCAGAGGAGCGGTCCCCAGATGCCTTTGTCCGAGGCAGAGGAGCGGTCCCCAGATGCCTTTGTCCGAGGCAGAGGAGCGGTCCCCAGATGCCTTTGTCCGAGGCAGAGGAGCGGTCCCAGATGCCTTTGTCCGAGGCAGAGGAGCGGTCCCCAGATGCCTTTGTCCGAGGCAGAGGAGCGGTCCCCAGATGCCTTTGTCCGAGGCAGAGGAGCGGTCCCCAGATGCCTTTGTCCGAGGCAGAGGAGCGGTCCCCAGATGCCTTTGTCCGAGGCAGAGGAGCGGTCCCCAGATGCCTTTGTCCGAGGCAGAGGAGCGGTCCCCAGATGCCTTTGTCCGAGGCAGAGGAGCGGTCCCCAGATGCCTTTGTCCGAGGCAGAGGAGCGGTCCCCAGATGCCTTTGTCCGAGGCAGAGGAGCGGTCCCCAGATGCCTTTGTCCGAGGCAGAGGAGCGGTCCCCAGATGCCTTTGTCCGAGGCAGAGGAGCGGTCCCCAGATGCCTTTGTCCGAGGCAGAGGAGCGGTCCCCAGATGCCTTTGTCCGAGGCAGAGGAGCGGTCCCCAGATGCCTTTGTCCGAGGCAGAGGAGCGGTCCCCAGATGCCTTTGTCCGAGGCAGAGGAGCGGTCCCCAGATGCCTTTGTCCGAGGCAGAGGAGCGGTCCCCAGATGCCTTTGTCCGAGGCAGAGGAGCGGTCCCCAGATGCCTTTGTCCGAGGCAGAGGAGCGGTCCCCAGATGCCTTTGTCCGAGGCAGAGGAGCGGTCCCCAGATGCCTTTGTCCGAGGCAGAGGAGCGGTCCCCAGATGCCTTTGTCCGAGGCAGAGGAGCGGTCCCCAGATGCCTTTGTCCGAGGCAGAGGAGCGGTCCCCAGATGCCTTTGTCCGAGGCAGAGGAGCGGTCCCCAGATGCCTTTGTCCGAGGCAGAGGAGCGGTCCCCAGATGCCTTTGTCCGAGGCAGAGGAGCGGTCCCCAGATGCTTTGTGTCCGAGGCAGAGGAGCGGTCCCCAGATGCCTTTGTCCGAGGCAGAGGAGCGGTCCCCAGATGCCTTTGTCCGAGGCAGAGGAGCGGTCCCCAGATGCCTTTGTCCGAGGCAGAGGAGCGGTCCCCAGATGCCTTTGTCCGAGGCAGAGGAGCGGTCCCCAGATGCCTTTGTCCGAGGCAGAGGAGCGGTCCCCAGATGCCTTTGTCCGAGGCAGAGGAGCGGTCCCCAGATGCCTTTGTCCGAGGCAGAGGAGCGGTCCCCAGATGCCTTTGTCCGAGGCAGAGGAGCGGTCCCCAGATGCCTTTGTCCGAGGCAGAGGAGCGGTCCCCAGATGCCTTTGTCCGAGGCAGAGGAGCGGTCCCCAGATGCCTTTGTCCGAGGCAGAGGAGCGGTCCCCAGATGCCTTTGTCCGAGGCAGAGGAGCGGTCCCCAGATGCCTTTGTCCGAGGCAGAGGAGCGGTCCCCAGATGCCTTTGTCCGAGGCAGAGGAGCGGTCCCCAGATGCCTTTGTCCGAGGCAGAGGAGCGGTCCCCAGATGCCTTTGTCCGAGGCAGAGGAGCGGTCCCCAGATGCCTTTGTCCGAGGCAGAGGAGCGGTCCCCAGATGCCTTTGTCCGAGGCAGAGGAGCGGTCCCCAGATGCCTTTGTCCGAGGCAGAGGAGCGGTCCCCAGATGCCTTTGTCCGAGGCAGAGGAGCGGTCCCCAGATGCCTTTGTCCGAGGCAGAGGAGCGGTCCCCAGATGCCTTTGTCCGAGGCAGAGGAGCGGTCCCCAGATGCCTTTGTCCGAGGCAGAGGAGCGGTCCCCAGATGCCTTTGTCCGAGGCAGAGGAGCGGTCCCCAGATGCCTTTGTCCGAGGCAGAGGAGCGGTCCCCAGATGCCTTTGTCCGAGGCAGAGGAGCGGTCCCCAGATGCCTTTGTCCGAGGCAGAGGAGCGGTCCCCAGATGCCTTTGTCCGAGGCAGAGGAGCGGTCCCCAGATGCCTTTGTCCGAGGCAGAGGAGCGGTCCCCAGATGCCTTTGTCCGAGGCAGAGGAGCGGTCCCCAGATGCCTTTGTCCGAGGCAGAGGAGCGGTCCCCAGATGCCTTTGTCCGAGGCAGAGGAGCGGTCCCCAGATGCCTTTGTCCGAGGCAGAGGAGCGGTCCCCAGATGCCTTTGTCCGAGGCAGAGGAGCGGTCCCCAGATGCCTTTGTCCGAGGCAGAGGAGCGGTCCCCAGATGCCTTTGTCCGAGGCAGAGGAGCGGTCCCCAGATGCCTTTGTCCGAGGCAGAGGAGCGGTCCCCAGATGCCTTTGTCCGAGGCAGAGGAGCGGTCCCCAGATGCCTTTGTCCGAGGCAGAGGAGCGGTCCCCAGATGCCTTTGTCCGAGGCAGAGGAGCGGTCCCCAGATGCCTTTGTCCGAGGCAGAGGAGCGGTCCCCAGATGCCTTTGTCCGAGGCAGAGGAGCGGTCCCCAGATGCCTTTGTCCGAGGCAGAGGAGCGGTCCCCAGATGCCTTTGTCCGAGGCAGAGGAGCGGTCCCCAGATGCCTTTGTCCGAGGCAGAGGAGCGGTCCCCAGATGCCTTTGTCCGAGGCAGAGGAGCGGTCCCCAGATGCCTTTGTCCGAGGCAGAGGAGCGGTCCCCAGATGCCTTTGTCCGAGGCAGAGGAGCGGTCCCCAGATGCCTTTGTCCGAGGCAGAGGAGCGGTCCCCAGATGCCTTTGTCCGAGGCAGAGGAGCGGTCCCCAGATGCCTTTGTCCGAGGCAGAGGAGCGGTCCCCAGATGCCTTTGTCCGAGGCAGAGGAGCGGTCCCCAGATGCCTTTGTCCGAGGCAGAGGAGCGGTCCCCAGATGCCTTTGTCCGAGGCAGAGGAGCGGTCCCCAGATGCCTTTGTCCGAGGCAGAGGAGCGGTCCCCAGATGCCTTTGTCCGAGGCAGAGGAGCGGTCCCCAGATGCCTTTGTCCGAGGCAGAGGAGCGGTCCCCAGATGCCTTTGTCCGAGGCAGAGGAGCGGTCCCCAGATGCCTTTGTCCGAGGCAGAGGAGCGGTCCCCAGATGCCTTTGTCCGAGGCAGAGGAGCGGTCCCCAGATGCCTTTGTCCGAGGCAGAGGAGCGGTCCCCAGATGCCTTTGTCCGAGGCAGAGGAGCGGTCCCCAGATGCCTTTGTCCGAGGCAGAGGAGCGGTCCCCAGATGCCTTTGTCCGAGGCAGAGGAGCGGTCCCCAGATGCCTTTGTCCGAGGCAGAGGAGCGGTCCCCAGATGCCTTTGTCCGAGGCAGAGGAGCGGTCCCCAGATGCCTTTGTCCGAGGCAGAGGAGCGGTCCCCAGATGCCTTTGTCCGAGGCAGAGGAGCGGTCCCCAGATGCCTTTGTCCGAGGCAGAGGAGCGGTCCCCAGATGCCTTTGTCCGAGGCAGAGGAGCGGTCCCCAGATGCCTTTGTCCGAGGCAGAGGAGCGGTCCCAGATGCCTTTGTCCGAGGCAGAGGAGCGGTCCCCAGATGCCTTTGTCCGAGGCAGAGGAGCGGTCCCCAGATGCCTTTGTCCGAGGCAGAGGAGCGGTCCCCAGATGCCTTTGTCCGAGGCAGAGGAGCGGTCCCCAGATGCCTTTGTCCGAGGCAGAGGAGCGGTCCCCAGATGCCTTTGTCCGAGGCAGAGGAGCGGTCCCCAGATGCCTTTGTCCGAGGCAGAGGAGCGGTCCCCAGATGCCTTTGTCCGAGGCAGAGGAGCGGTCCCCAGATGCCTTTGTCCGAGGCAGAGGAGCGGTCCCCAGATGCCTTTGTCCGAGGCAGAGGAGCGGTCCCCAGATGCCTTTGTCCGAGGCAGAGGAGCGGTCCCCAGATGCCTTTGTCCGAGGCAGAGGAGCGGTCCCCAGATGCCTTTGTCCGAGGCAGAGGAGCGGTCCCCAGATGCCTTTGTCCGAGGCAGAGGAGCGGTCCCCAGATGCCTTTGTCCGAGGCAGAGGAGCGGTCCCCAGATGCCTTTGTCCGAGGCAGAGGAGCGGTCCCCAGATGCCTTTGTCCGAGGCAGAGGAGCGGTCCCCAGATGCCTTTGTCCGAGGCAGAGGAGCGGTCCCCAGATGCCTTTGTCCGAGGCAGAGGAGCGGTCCCCAGATGCCTTTGTCCGAGGCAGAGGAGCGGTCCCCAGATGCCTTTGTCCGAGGCAGAGG
>CAXIWF010000206.1:0-24177 GCA_964036045.1 Eutreptiella sp. 'Long Island Sound 2002' | reverse complement strand
CCTGTCGGGACATTAAAGTGGCTGTACAATTCAAAACAAAAAAAAAGGTCCTCCCAGGGGATGGAGGTAAGACCTCCGTCCACCACGCTGAGCATACTTCCCCATCCGGGTTTCCCGATAGGCGTCTTACGCCCCAGAGGCACGTAGATGGCCTCATCGGGTAACCGAACAGAGCTGACAGTCAGCCTGTGTCGGAGGGTTCACCAGTACTCATTGCCCCCATGGGCTCCCCAATCGGGGGAACACAGGACCATACGGGAACGTTCCAAGGCCACTCTGGTCAAGACCTTCCCCAGTTCACTGAACCTGGGGTTCCCGTAGGCCATCCCGAAATAGGGCCAGTAAAATTTGTAGCTGCAGTTCTTCCCCTTGCTGCAGTAAAGGTCCAGGATATGTTGCTTGTCGCTGGCGAACAACTCCACACTCAGGTCTTCTCTAGAGTAACCCAACTCCTTCAGACCTTGGTCTAGGACTTCCCCCAAAAGTTGATAGTCCTCAGTTTTGGAGGCCGCCATCATGTTCGAGGGCTCATCCTTCAATACCCTCAGGTAGCTCGAGGGGTGCTTAAACTGCTCCAGTGGCACGGACTCTCTGCCCTCGCTGTGGTCCACCTAGAGGAGGTAGGACGCTTGCAGCGTCAGGGATTGTATCTGGGAATTCTGCACGAAGAAGTCAGTCCCCAATACAAAGTCGAAGGCCTCAATGTCCATCACATAGAACCGATGGGCGATAGTTCGGGAGCCCATAGGTACCTCCACTTCACAGTCCCCGCAGCTGTCTACCACATGTCCATCCCCCATTCGTATAGCCGCGGTGGTCATGGTGTTCTTCAGGCTCCCACAAGGTAAAGTTTTCTTGGCCACTATAAATATGGTGGCTCCAGTATCCAATACCCCCAGGTATTCACGTCCCCCTAGTCGGATACGTACCCAGAACACCAGGTCCAGGCCCCCACCGGACCGTCCTCGTCAGAAATCCGCGGGACAGGTCACCTCGAACCCCTTGTTCCGCATTTTGCGGGCCATCCTCATGAAACGGCTTCTCTTCTTAGCGTTGCCCTCATCACCACCTTCATGCTCACGCTTGGCTCCTTGTTCTTGCTGGGCCTGCGTTTGCGAGCGTGTGGTAGGACCAGACTGCCCTCCAGAGGGCTCGGAGTTCCCCCCTCGATTAGGGTTGGGGTTGCCTCCGTTCTTGTCCGGATTCTTGTTGTCCTTGTCTGGCTGGCGGTTAGCGCCTCCTCCTCATCCACCTTGACTCTTGTCTTGCCCTTTTCCACGTCCTTTCGACTTGCTCTTGCCGGAGTCGTTGCCGTTGCCCTTGCCACCGCCCTTGCCAGAGCCTTTGCCAGGATCCTCTCCCTTCAGCTTCGCCGACAGGCGCTGCTTGTGGTAGCACTCATCCTCGTAGTGCTTCCTCTTCCCACAGAAGGCACAGGTGATAGTACACCTGTAGTGATCCGGCATCTTTGCTTTGGCGCCGGTGTTGGTCTCCTGCTTGTTCCCTTGGAATACGAAGCAGTCTCGCTGCTCGCAGTCACACCTTTGATTTTACCGGGCACAAAGTGGCCAAAACCCGGATTCTATCCAAATGGTTGACAAAATTGACACATCCTTGTTGTGTATTAAGCTTGTTTTGAAATTTTTGTGGTTTTTGCTTATCATTCATAATAAGAGTTGACGCATGGCTCATTCTGAGTGCCAAGATGTCATGCACATCCAATATTTCGGGCAAAACAAAAACTCAATTTGTGTGGAGAAATGAATTACTTACTTGTCCAACACAATACAAAATGGAAACCATTGCAATGTATGTAGACAACATAGATTGACCCTGATCTACACACGATTCACATTGTCCTTGTGCTTTTTGTCTTGCACCATGCAGTTATAATGTGATATGCTCGTCAATACCCCAACTTTTCATAACAAACATTTCACTAAAAAAGTCATACAAATACCCAATCATTTGCTTCATCTAATGTCTAGCAACCGATCACTGCACCTACCAACAGTCGTCAACCTCGTACGCCGCCCTGAACTCTGACCAAAACTGATCTTCTTGCAGTCTCTGCCTCGCATGCGTTTTATTACTTCAAATGTTGCAAACTCAACACAACGTGCACAAACAACAGAGGCAACAGTGGACACAGTGTCTGTGCTATCCTACCACCTCCAATAGTGCAAACATTGGTTGACAAAACATACACCATTGGCAGCACAAAACATATTCTGCACAGCTGCAGAGCTGCACAGCAATCTGCACAGCTGCACGATGCACATTCGAGCTTCAAATTTTTGCTGTGTGCTGTACCTTCAGTTCAGGGTTCAAGAACAGCTGTAATCAGTTTACTGACATATGCAGAGCAGACAACTGGCTGCACCGTACCACCTACACAGCTGCAGAGCTGCACAGCAATCTGCACAGCTGCACGATGCACATTCGAGCTTCAAATCATTGCTGTGTGCTGTACCTTCAGTTGAGGGTTCAAAAAAAGCAGCAATCAGTTTACTGACATATGCACAGCAGACAACTGGCTGCACTGTACCGCCTAACTACCATCAACGAATCGTAATATGCAAAATGAGTCTTGCACATGGAAAACCACTGCGTGTCAGCATAACAGCAACAGCTAATGGATGCACTAAATGCCTGTGCTGCCATCAATCCTTGCCAAGCATGCAATGGGTTGTTGCACTTCACAGGGTTGCGTAATCGTAATATGCAAAATGAGTCTCGCACATGCGAAATCGCTCGCTGTATGTCAGCATGGCAGCAACAACTAATGGATGCAGGAAATGCCTGTGCTGCCATCAATCCTTGCCAAGCATGCAATGGGTTGTTGCACTTCACAGGGTTGCGTAATCGTAATATGCAAAATGAGTCTCGCACATGCGAAATCGCTCGCTGTATGTCAGCATGGCAGCAACAACTAATGGATGCAGGAAATGCCTGTGCTGCCATCAATGCTTGCCACGCATGCAGTGGGTTGTTGCACTTCAGCGAGTTGCTGATAAATATTAACTGGTGAAGCAACAGAAAAATTGTCATCGCTGTGTGTTGTACCTTCAGCAGATGGTTCAAAAACAGCTGTAATCAATTGACTTACAAATTCAGAAGAGGCCACTGGCTGAACTGTAACTCTGACTGCCATCAACGAATCGTAATATGCAAAATGAGTCTTGCAGCTGCAAAGTCGCTGCATTTCAGCAACAGCTAATGGATGGAGGAACACAAAAAGACATGCAGTGCGCTCCATGCCTCTGGTGTCAGCAGACGTGGCACAATGTGCAGTGGGTTGTTGTGCAGCAATGGTTTGCTGAGAAATAATCACTGATCAAGAAACAGAGAAGTAGCTCAAGTTAAGCAATCAAACATTGTGACTGTCCCTGCTGGCCTTGCAGAAGCTGCTGCTGCTGCTGCCCCTGCAGAAGTTGCTGCAACAGCTGCCCCTGCTGCCCCTGCAGAAAATGCTGCTGCTGCCCCCGCAGAAAATGCTGCTGCCCCTGGAGATGCTGCCCTAGCAGAAATTGCTGCCCTTGCAGAAGTTGCTGCGCTTGCAGAAGTTGCTGCAGCGTGTTGTGGTTCTGTGCTTGTGCTGGCAGCAATGGCAACCCTTGTGGAGGCAACGCTGTCAGAACACTCTGCAATCACCTATGATTTTGTGGGGCATTCTGCGGCCAAAACCGCATTTACGCTACCGCACTGGATCTGAAACGGCCGCGGTGCCAAAAATTTGTCGTTCAAACATGAATTTTTGCAAAATCCATTGCTTGAATACATTTGATTCCTTGGCACAAAAGTGTGGATGTGTCAGAACATTACAATGCTGTGGTTGAATCTAAAGATGCCTGCCTAAAGTCGTTTTAATATTGTTGTTCTGCTGTTTTTGTGCTGCTCAGCTGTAGTGCAGATCGCTCCGGACATTTCCGGCTATTGACTACTAAATTTTGACACAACATTTCTGACTAATGCTTTGCAATTGCCTTTGTTTTGCCTTGCTTGCAAACACAACGTTGAACTGGTGAGAACTGTTGAGAACTGAGGTCCCTGGGACTTGATTTGTGTTGCTGGTAAAGGTTTCGGAACAGTTGACAGTTGACGTGCTGTGCACTTGCTTGTGTTGTGCCTTCTTTGCCCGGTCTTGGCTCTGTGAGTTTACTATTTGCCTGATTTGTTGCAAAGCCTGTTCTGCAACCCTTGACTCTCCCTGAAAAGGGCTCTCCTGTGGTGCAGAAGTACCCATTCCAACGGTCAGGCTTTGTACCTCATCTTTGGCAACTCTTCTCAAACTTGAAGGCACGGGCCCTTTGCACCGCACAATGCTCAAAAGAACTAGCTTCACAAAGGTTGGCAGGTGTTTGAAATGACATTGA
The DNA here is from genome assembly GCA_964036045.1 of Eutreptiella sp. 'Long Island Sound 2002'. NCBI lineage: Eukaryota > Euglenozoa > Euglenophyceae > Eutreptiales > Eutreptiaceae > Eutreptiella > Eutreptiella sp. 'Long Island Sound 2002'. The sequence continues at coordinate 19,801 of CAXIWF010000206.1, read as the reverse complement.
GAACTGAGGTGTGAAGTTAACTGAGAAGTCAGTTTGAACTGGTCCCACCCTACGATGCTCAAAGGAACTTTGCTTCACCCCCCCCCCCCCCTGGTTTCTCATATCGCGCACCCTTCTCCTCACCTTACTTTACCTAATTCTTACCCTACCACAGTGCCTGCCACCCTGTCTTCATGCGATGTTCATTGTTCGCTTTGTGTCGTCTTCAGGCCAAAGGAAATCAGAGGCTCGATAGTGCTGCGGACATCCATGTGAGCAGCGACAGCGGAGATGGGGGCGATGACGGGAGCATGGTGGTGCCGAAGAAGGATGCAGCAGCAACAGCGACGGAGAGGAAGCGCGCCGCAGCAGAGAAGGAGGCAGCCGACGAAGCGAAAAAGGCGGCGGCAAATCGGGCAAAGAAGGAAGCAGCAGCAGCAGCACAGGCGAAGAAACGGGAGCGCAGCAGAGAAGCAGGCCGCCGACAAAGCAAAAAAGGTAGCAGCGGCCAAGGCCAAGAAGGAGGCTGCAGCAGCAGCAAAGGAGCAGAAGCGCGCGGCAGCGGAGAAGCAAGCAGCAGACAAGGTGAAAAAAGCGGCAGCGGCCAAGGCGAAAAAAACGGCGGCAGCCCAGGCGAAGAAGGAAGCAGCAGCTGCTGTAGCAGCAGCAGCAGCAGCAGCAGCGCATGCGGAGCAGGGTGTCGAGGCAGAGGACAAAGCAGACACTACAATCGAAGCACGGGATGACGTTTCCTCCAAGCTCGAGTCCATTCTGGAGTTGCTGCGAAATCAAGGGCAGGGTCAGGAGGCAGGTAATCAGGACTCCGTTTCACAGCAGACACAGTTGCCGACACAGATGCCGCAGATGCCGACACAGTTGGTAACACAGGTATTGCAAAGTTTGATGCCACCACCAACACAGCACACAGTGCACCCATTGCAAAGTGTCCTGACAGCGTTGCCTCCACAAGGGTTGCCATTGCTGCCAGCACAAGCACAGAACCATAACACGCTGCAGCAACTTCTGCAAGGGCAGCAACTTCTGCAAGGGCAGCAATTTCTGCAAGGGTAGCATCTCCCGGGGCAGCAGCATTTTCTGCAGGGGCAGCTGCAGCATTTTTTGCAGGGGCAGCAGGGGCAGCTGTTGCAGCAACTTCTGCAGGGGCAGCAGCAGCAGCAGCTTCTGCAAGGCCAGCAGGGACAGTCACAATGTTTGATTGCTTAACTTGAGCTACTTCTCTGTTTCTTGATCAGTGATTATTTCTCAGCAAACCATTGCTGCACAACAACCCACTGCACATTGTGCCAAGTTTGCTGACACCAGAGGCATGGAGCGCACTGCATGTTTTTTTGTGTTCCTCCATCCATTAGCTGTTGCTGAAATGCAGCGACTTTGCAGCTGCAAGACTCATTTTGCATATTACGATTCGTTGATGGTAGTCAGAGTTACAGTTCAGCCAGTGGCCTCTTCTGAATTTGTAAGTTAATTGATTACAGCTGTTTTTGAACCATCTGCTGAAGGTACAACACACAGCGGTGACAATTTTTCTGTTGCTTCACCAGTTAATATTTATCAGCAACCCGCTGAAGTGCAACAAGCCACTGCGTGCTTGGCAAGAATTGATGGCAGCACAGGCATTTCCTGCATCCATTAGTTGTTGCTGCCATGCTGACATACAGCGAGCGATTTTGCATGTGCGAGACTCATTTTGCATATTACGATTACGCAACCCTGTGAAGTGCAACAGCCCATTGCATGCTTGGCAAGGATTGATGGCAGCACAGGCATTTCCTGCATTCATTAGTTGTTGCTGTTATGCTGACATGCAGTGGTTTTGCAGGTGCAAGACTCATTTTGCATATTACGATTCGTTGATGGTAGTTAGGCGGTACGCTGCAGCCAGTTGTCTGCTGTGCATATGTCAGTAAACTGATTGCTGCTTTTTTTGAACCCTCAACTGAAGGTACAGCACACAGCAATGATTTGAAGTTCGAATGTGCATCGTGCAGCTGTGCAGATTGCTGTGCAGCTCTGCAGCTGTGTAGGTGGTACGGTGCAGCCAGTTGTCTGCTCTGCATATGTCAGTAAACTGATTACAGCTGTTCTTGAACCCTGAACTGAAGGTACAGCACACAGCAATAATTTGAAGCTCGAATGTGCATCGTGCAGCTGTGCAGATTGCTGTGCAGCTCTGCAGCTGTGCAGAATATGTTTTGTGCTGCCAATGGTGTATGTTTTGTCAACCAATGTTTGCACTATTGGAGGTGGTAGGATAGCACAGACACTGTGTCCACTGTTGCCTCTGTTGTTTGTGCACGTTGTGTTGAGTTTGCAACATTTGAAGTAATAAAACGCATGCGAGGCAGAGACTGCAAGAAGATCAGTTTTGGTCAGAGTTCAGGGCGGCGTACAAGGTTGACGACAGTTGGTAGGTGCAGTGATCGGTTGCTAGACATTGGGTGAAGCAAATGATTGGGCATTTGTATGATTTTTCTAGTGAAATGATTGTTATCAAAAGTTGGGGTATTGACGAGCATATCACATTATAACTGCATGGTGCAAGACAAAAAGCACAAGGACAATGTGAATCGTGTGTAGATCAGGGTCAATCTATGTTGTCTACATACATTGCAATGGTTTCCATTTTGTATTGTGTTGGACAAGTAAGTAATTCATTTCTCCACACAAATTGAGTTTTTGTTTTGCCCGAAATATTGGATGTGCATGACATCTTGGCACTCAAAATGAGCCATGCGTCAACTCTTATTATGAATGATAGGCAAAAACCACAAAAATTTCAAAACAAGCTTAATACACAACAAAGATGTGTCAATTTTGTCAACCATTTGGATAGAATCCGGGTTTTGGCCACTTTGTGCCCGGTGAAATCAAAGGTGTGGGTGCACTGTGTGCTGTGTTGGTGGTGGCATCAAGCTTTGCAATACCTGTGTTACCAACTGTGTCGGCATCAGCAGCATCTGTGTCGGCAACTGTGTCTGCTGTGAAAATGAGTCCTGATTACCTGCATCCTGACCCTGCCCTTGATTTCGCAGCAACTCCAGAATGGACTCCAGCTTGGAGGAAACGTCATCCCGTGCTTGGATTGTAGTATCTGCTTTGTCCTCTGCCTCGACACCCTGCTCCGCATGCGCTGCTGCTGCTGCTGCTGCTGCTGCTGCTGCTACAGGAGCTGCTGCTTCCTTCTTCGCCTGGGCTGCCACCTTTTGTTTCGCCTTGTCCGCTGCCGCTTTTTTCGCCTTGTCCGCTGCTCAATGTTGTCACACGCGAACGGTAATCTCCTTTACTCCTTTTGTTTCGCTCATTGCTAGCCACAAACCTCATCCACGTGTTGTAGCTGGACCTCTTGGCTAATAGCACATCGACAGATTCTTTGGGTCCCGTTGACGCGTCTTGCAATCTAAGGGTTTAGCCCGAGTCCGGCGAATCTTTTGTTTTGCATGGGTCTTTGCCCTTCTATGTCCGTTGGGGTTAACATTGTCAGTCTAGGGAGGAAATTGATGATAGGTAAGAGGCAAAAGTGTGCAGAGCCCCCGGAGGGGGGGGGATTTTTGGGGTTGTACACAACACCTCAACTGAGCGGGGGGGGGGGGCAGAGTTTTGGGTGTGTGCACAATGAATAAACTGCTACATACTGGAGTGTGGCAACACAAAACACACTTGCTGCAAATCCACCACCAGCAGCACGGATCTCCATTTGCAGTTCAACAATGACGAAGTCAACTGAAATCCACCAAAACCAGCAGCCCCAGGTCACGGAAATCAGAGTGAAGCCGAACCAATATGCCCAAAACGACCTCGGAGGTCACGAAACCCAGAGTGAAATTCACTTGCTGCAAATCCACCACCAGCAGCACAGATCTCCATTTGCAGTTCAAGAATGACGAAGCCAACTGAAATCCACGAAAACCAGCAGCCCCAGGTCACGGAAATCAGAGTGAAGCCCAACCAATATGCCCAAAACGACCTCGGAGGTCACGAAACCCAGAGCAAAATCCACTTGCTGCAAATCCACCACCAGCAGCACAGATCTCCACCTGCAGTTCAAGAATGACGAAGTCAACTGAAATCCACCAAAACCAGCAGCCCCAGGTCACGGGGATCAGAGTGAAGCCCAACCAATATGCCCAAAACGACCTCGGAGGTCACGAAACCCAGAGCAAAATCCACTTGCTGCAAATCCACCACCAGCAGCACAGATCTCCACCTGCAGTTCAAGAATGACGAAGTCAACTGAAATCCACCAAAACCAGCAGCCCCAGGTCACGGAAATCAGAGTGAAGCCCAACCAATATGCCCAAAACGACCTCGGAGGTCACGAAACCCAGAGTGAAATCCACTTGCTGCAAATCCACCACCAGCAGCACAGATCTCCATTTGCAGTTCAAGAATGACGAAGTCAACTGAAATCCACCAAACCCAGCAGCCCCAGGTCACGGAAATCAGAGTGAAGCCCAACCAGGATGCCCAAAACGACCTCGGAGGTCACGAAACCCAGAGCAAAATCCAATTGCAGCAAATCCACCACCAGCAGCACAGATCTCCACTTGCAGTTCAAGAATGACGAAGTCAACTGAAATCCACCAAAACCAGCAGCCCCAGGTCACGGAAATCAGAGTGAAGCCCAAACAGGATGCCCAAAACAACCTCGGAGGTCACGAAACCCAGAGTGAAATCAAAAAAGCAGGCCCAAAAGGACCTTCAGTGAAGCCTGTTGCGCATCGCGGGAGTGCAGCAGCCCATTGCAGAGCACCACGGTGCAGAAGTGGAGGGCAACGCGAAGCAGGTGAAGAATGCCCGTAGGTGGAAGGTCATCGAAATCAGGCCCATGCCCAAAGTCGACTCGAAGTATACTGTGCACGGAAGTGGAAAACCAGGAGTGACACAAAACAGGTAGCAGCAAGCAGCAGCAGCAGCAGCATGCCGTTCGAGGGCAGTACACATCCATTTCCTTACAGCAGTTCTCAACCATTCAAGACAGCTTGAACCACCACTGCACCACAAACCGAGTTCTGAGTTACCCACTCACCTCAATTCTCGACTTTATTTCAAAAACCTGGGCCAACCTTTGTGACACGAAGTTCTTTAGCGCCTTGTACGCTGCGACCAGTTCAAACCGAGTTCTCAGTTAACCACACACCTTAGTTCCCAGTGTCATTTCAATAACCTGGGCCAACCTTTGTGACGCGAAGTTCTTTAGCGCCTCGTACGGTGCAACCAGTTCAAAACGAGTTCTCAGTCAACCACACACCTCAGTTCTCATCGTCATTTCAAAAGCCTGTGGCAACCTTTGTGAAGCGAAGTTCTTTGGAGCTCGTACGCTGCAACCAGTTCAAGCCGAGTTCTGAGTTACCTGCACACCTCAGTTCTCAACGTCAGTTCAAAAACCTGTGCCAACCTTTGTGAAGCAAAGTTCTTTTGAGCATCGTAGGGTGGGACCAGTTCAAACTGACTTCTCAGTTATCCACACACCTCAGTTCTGAATGTCATTTCAAACACCTGCCAACCTTTGTGAAGCCTAGTTCTTTTGAGCATTGTGCGGTGCAAAGGGCCCGTGCCTTCAAGTTTGAGAAGAGTTGCCAAAGATGAGCTACAAAGCCTGACCGTTGGAATGGGTACTTCTGCACCACAGGAGATACCTTTTCAGGGAGGGTCAAGGGTTGCAGAACAGGCTTTGCAACAAATCAGGCAAATAGTAAACTCACAGAGCCAAGACCGGGCAAAGAAGGCACAACACAAGCAAGTGCACAGCACGTCAACTGTCAACTGTTCCGAAACCTTTACCAGCAACACAAATCAAGTCCCAGGGACCTCAGTTCTCAACAGTTCTCACCAGTTCAATGTTGTGTTTGCAAGCATGGCAAAGCAAAGGCAATTGAAAAGCATTAGTCAGAAATGTTGTGTCACAATTTAGCAGTCAAAGTAAGAAAAAGTGCTTTTCCAATTCTTTAGGGTATACTTTAGTTGTATTAGAGGTGCTCTAAGCACACAGGCATTTCTATCTTAGTATTGGCCCCACCAAAAGTGGTGATAACACATTTTGACCTATGAAACCAAACACTAAATCAGGATATGGAGTGGACCCCTTAATCCTCTATCAATGTGAGGCAATTCATCTTTTCCTGAGTTGACTGAGAACTGACATATCCAGGGCGGAGCCTATGAATTTATCTATGTTTTCTCATGAATTCTTAGCTATCCTAGTGGTATGCACCCTAGGGGGCTGGGCACCTCTTTTTGAGAGGTCCTGCGTTCAATTCCCGGTCAGCCTAGCTAAGTAGCAAGATCCCATGTGACATGGCAGTGACCTCATCGGCCACATGCCCTGCCACCTCACCACATATGGGACCCAAAACAAAGAGTGCACATCTCCTGAGATGGCACTATGGAGATTGAGTGACAATGGGGCAGTTTTCCAACTCTTTTTCCAAAGCTTTTCAGCTATCTTTGTGAATATGCAATCCGATGTGCCCTGAGTTGCAGAATATTCTTACATCTTTCACTGTTTACACTGCAGCCCTTCATGCCTTGGTCCTGATTCTCTTCTACTTGCTTATCTCTGGCTTGGGTTATCCTGGATTGGTTGTATTTCAGCAAATAAAACATTTTCCTCATCAAAAACAAGCGGAAGGGGGCTCCACGAGATGGGGAAGGGCAGTTTGCGGGCTGCGATCGCCTCTGGAAGGTATCTGTCGGACGTGGAAGTCAAATTGCACAATATGCACGTGCAGGATCACGTATTTATAGCAAAGAACGATTAGCATGTTGAGGAAATTTCAATGAAGCAATGATACATGATATAATGTGGAGGGTGTGGAAAAGTAGGATTAAATGAATCCTTCGTTTTTCGTGCTTGGTGTGGCTTTTCCTTTGCTGGTGCGAAGCACCATCAAAAGAAAAGCCCTATTACGTCTTTAGCCATTTTCGGGTCACCTTTCTATGTTCGAAGTGGAGCCGGGCGGTGACAAACAAGAACAAAAATACTCCTTTGCCTTGAGTTTAAGCTAGCTGCGCAAGGACAGAGAGGGTGCATTTGGCAAGATTAGCGACAAAGGGTGCAAACAGCATAAAATTGACGTATTCAGAACTTTGGCCTATTGTATCGGATTTTGACGAAATTAAGGGCAATTTTGGTCAATTTCGGGGTGTTCTTTTCATTTTTAGAGGTTGGGAAGGCGGCTGTATGCGCTGGAAACCGTCAAATCGAAGAGCGGTGCTAAAACAAAATGAGGGCGGATTTTCAATTGTACAGCAAGGCGAAGCTTTTAAAACCATTTATAAATCTGGTCTTAGATCGAAATTTCGTGCACTGTAGCCCCATTTCACTTTGAGCAGTCAAAATGAAAGATCGCAAATGCCGGCGACTGCGAAATGCACGCATGCACAGCAAAAAAACAATATGGCAAACAGATTTCTTGGGATTTGGGGCCTGTGGCTTATATATAGTGCTTTTCGTCACCTCAACTTTGCTAGTGCACCTTTAAATCGCATCCCTAGCTTATATGGAATTGGTGGATGCTGGTAAAGAAGTCAAAGCCTTGTAAAGGTCCTAACTTTGCAAAACACCCATGATGAATCAAAAGCACTATGACAGCGCGAATCAGCTCTTCGAGGCGGTCATCTAGAAGGGCTGCATCGTAGACTCTTGAGGTATTTTTCGTTTCGGCGCGCGGACTGTATATAATGGCATAAGGACTGCTTTTAGAGGGGGGCGGGGCCCCATTCCCCGGCCCCCCAATTAAAAGCCCCCCATGAACAAGCAGCAGGAAACCCTACACCAGCAGCAAGCAGCAGCCCCACGTGCACATTTGGATCAGGTACTTCACACAGTGGTTTTACCTGGTCTACCCCGGTTGAACTCGGAAGGGGCGCGGTTGAACCGCTGAACCGCGGTTGAACCGCGGTTGAACCACCGCCAGCGCTGGCGGCGGCGGCTGCGCCAGCGGCGCGCGCTTTTCTGAACAAAATATTTGCACAACCACCTGAAACTGACGCGTGACAAACCTTTTTTAAAAAATGTCCCACCACTGGCTGCAAGTGGTGAACGACCACTACAGCGGGTCGGGGGACCAACAGCTGGTGGACGACTTGTTCACCTTTTTTTGCACAAACAGCACGACAACACGCCTATGGAAACAACTTGCTGACCGAATTGGTAACACACAGAGGGCTTCCAAACAGAAGAAAAGGGCTACAAAAAAAGCTTTCACAGGATCCGACGCTGTGCGCCTCATTTTGGACGTTGGGATGCCGAAGTGAAGGTATCTGGCATAATGCACAGATGCCTACAAGTGGTTCAACATGGTTCAACGGTGCGGTTGAACCCTTGTCACAAATGAACAATTGTGATTGTGCTTCATGACAACGTTTGCACGGCAAAATAATCGCTGAATGTTGCCCAAAGCATGAACATATGAGTTGCAACGCGTTGCCCGCGTCACAAATGTGAATACTTTGTGGTTTGTACCATTGGACGCTTTTTGGTGCCATGACGGCAACCCATTCAACTGCAGGTTCAACCGCGGACCTTTATCCCAATTTCTCGGTTCAACTGTCCCTAGGGGGTTCGTTGGGATGTGAATGATTGGATACAATATATAGGTGATCAAAGGGATGTGCTAGAAGAAATGCACTTCCCAAGATTTAGGGATGATCACCCCTATGTACTTATAGTGCGTGGTGATGGGTTCCCATGTGGAGCAAGGTCAGGGTGCCAAATTGCATGTGGTTTTGCAAACCACATGCAAAAAGCACGAACCTTGCTCTACAATTGGACCCTTGACCTTGCTCTCGTAAGTGAGCATGAAACGGATCTTGTGTGTGTCCTCTTTGGAGAGACACTACAAAAAATACAACAAATTATTGACCGTGGCTACATGTTGCTCCGAGAGTTTTGGGTGCGAACGTTTGTCATTATTGGAGGCGATAGCCCTTGGCTTCGTCATATACTTGGTCTATCAACATTTTATGAAATTGGTTCAATTTTTTCTTTTGCGACATGGTCTAGGGAGAAAGAAAGATGGGTAGGGTGTGAATGGCGACAAGGTACAAGACTTGAAGCAAAATTCTTAAAGTATAGGAAACAAGGAGTTAGTTGTGTTGGTGCAAAAGGGTGCATTGAAAGTCCACTATTGAAAGTGGATGACTGTATAGGGTGTGTCATCATGTGTGTTCTTCATCTTGTGATACGATGTGGTGAATACTTAACAACGTTTGTGCGCACACGAGCCACATTGCAAGGAGTTTGCGTCTAACACCACATGTCACCACTACCGTTGAGGACATGGGGAACTTGGTAACTGCTATCCATCGGTGGACATATGATCCATTCGTCCAAGGGTGTGCACAAATTGCAAAGAGGTTTCAAAACATTATATGTCCCCATAAACGATCACCCTACTTGCTTTGGCTCCGCAACGAGGGGGCCATCGTATTGGGTAATTTGCAACCTTTGGGGGGGGCCATGTTTTGTGGCGACATTGTTGAGTCGCTTAATTATGTCTTTAAAGACAACTTTCTAACCACAAGTTCCCGGGGCGGTGGTCGTAAGGCTACCAAGGAGGAAAAGGATGAGGCAATGCTCCGACATGCGCACGAGCGCACCTTCCTCCACAAGGAGATGCCTCGATGGGACGGGCGGCGGCGACGGGAAGATGAGCACGTAGTGCACGCTCAATTGGAAGTTGGCAACTAGGAGGTGTGTGTGTGGTTCAACCGTGGTTCAGGAGGTTCACCCGTGCGGTTGAACCGGCTTCCCCACGGTTTCACCCCTGCTTCTCTCAGGTGCCCTTGCGCCATGGACCCCGAGTCTGTGGGGAAGGCCTTGCAGGACTGCCTGCAGGCACTGGGTACAGGACAAGGCGCCGATCCACCTGCCGCGCCAGCGCCACAAGCAGCAGCAGCGCTCCCAGCTCCCGGACCTGGCCGACTAGTTCCCGCTGAAGGAAGAAGTGGTGGTCCACGACACCTGCAACCCCGACACCACCCTGGCGCCCGAGACGCCTGAGTGGCTGTGGCTGGCTGACGTGACGCCGAAGTACGTGTTCCGCCGTGTCATGACGCTCTGGATGAAGAAGCACCGCCAAGAAGACAAGGATGGGGCGCCAACGGCAATGGCACCATCGCCATTCGTGCAGCCAAGTATGATTCAAGCGATCCAAGGGGTCCAACAGGTGTGCAGTGGTTCAACCGTCGTTTCAGCGGGTTCAACCGTGCGGCTGAACCGCCTTCACCGTCTTCAACCTTGCACAGTTCAGCGTCACCTTCCTACACACTGAATCGCGTTCCCCCACTTCTGCGGTTCACCTGCCTCCTTGCTTTCTCTGCAGTTGACCGCCAGTGATGTGCCAGAGCACAAGTAAGTATGTAAGTAAGTAGGGGCGGCCGCGTCCGCAGCTTCATCTGACTCCTCCTTGTTTGTTTTACATGGTGTCCGCCTCTGGCGGGAAGGAGTGCTCTCCACCATCAGTTCCCCTGGCGACCCCTGTCTCACCTCACGGCCGAGAACTTCAACCAGGTTCCCTTGGGGCATGACCGGTGGTAGGCTCCCTTCAGTTGCTGCCCTCACGGTTTCAGCTCCTTCTGGTCACCTTTTGAAGGATCCCCCGGCCTTCCCCCCCTAGCACAGCCTATTGGGCGCCTGCAGGCGGGTTTCCTGTTGATAGCCCTCGCCGACAGAGGAGCATTTCTCTCTGTCAACCACATTCCAGCTCTCCCCATCCCTCACGGGCTGGAGTACCCACTCGGCTCCCGGATGCACTTGGTTATCGTGCATCCACGGCTGGAGGTCAGGGGGCGACCCTTTCCACGTTCCCCCTGGTCCCGCTCACGCGTGAACCTACGTGTACTCAGGCCATTTGCCCCGGGGATCTCAAGGTCAGCCCTCACCCCTGCCGACACCTCACGGCCGTCCCGGAGTTCAGGGCATTTTCCCGACTTCCCGTGGCCAGGTTCCTCATGGTTGGCCCATGGTTCACCACTCCATGGCGACTGGCTTCCCAATCCCATGGGGCTGTTGCTTGGCGCTTTCGGCCTCCCTGCCCTTCCCATGTCCCATTCCCCGTTGCCTCATCCCGGCAGCGGCCCGTTCCCAGCGTCCCATGGATTCCCTACCCCTTCGGGCCGTTGTGCGGCCCCAGCGACACGCCCTTCCCCGCCGCGTCCCCTTGTCCCTGCATCCCGTGTTTATACCTCACCGGGTCGCCTGCTACCCTGTGGCGCTGGCCCACTGGGGCCTCTTCCTTCCAGGGACCGTTTCGTGCGCCTAGCACGGGTCGCTCCCTTCCCGCCCCCGTCCCTTTTCCTTGTGCCGCGGCTCTGGCCTAATCCGCCGGGCTGTCTTACGGCCCCATCCCATCCCTCATCCCGTGTTTATACCCCACCGGGCCGCCAGCAACCCCGTGGCGCGGGCCCACTGGATCCTCATCCATCCGGGGACCGTTTCGTGCGCCTAGCACGGGTCGCTCCCCTCCCTCCCCCGCCCCTCTCTCCCGTGCCGTCTCCCTAGCTGTCCTAGTCACCTGGGGCCGTTGCGTGGCCCTAGCCACTCGTCCTTTTCTGTCCCGCCTCCTTGTGGTGCTGCGGCGTGTTGTCCGCGTTTGTTTCCCCCTTTTGTTTTTTTTTCCTGCTTTTTTTTTTCCGCTTGGTTCCCTCCTCCCTGCATGCACGCACAACAACACTGCATCGCCATCTGGTTTCTGTTCGGTGCTCACGTCCAGTCCCTCCGCCATCCTGTGGCGTTGCCCCTGGCGGTCCCCAGCCATGCCGGGCCACCCAGCCATTCAGCCCGCGTTGCTGTACATGTATCCGCTCTCTCCTCTCTCTACCCTCCCCTCCCCTCTGTTTCCTGCCCGCCCTCTTAGTGTTGTTCCCCTGCTCTGTGTGCTCGCCGCTGGTTGTCTCCGCGCCATGGCTGTATCTCGCGCGCCCTCACGTGCCTCAGGGCCTCCGCCCTGTCTTCCGACCTGTAGGCCGACCTGGGCGGCCTCCCCAGACACCCCTTCGGGGGGACTCCCCCGTTGTCCTCTCCCGCCGGCCGCCCCTCCATCAGTTCCCTGATGGTCGGGCGGGGCGGCCGGTACGGCTCTATGCGGGTCAACGGCATGGTGCTTCTCTGAGAGAAACATTGTGTTCCTTTGCGCCCTCGCTGGCCCCCTGTTCACCCCACCTCCCGTGCCCTGCCTCCTCCTTGTGCCCTTCCTGTGTGTCCGCCCGTCCTGCCGTTTTTTTTTTTTTTGGTTCTGTGCTCACGCTCCTTGCCGCTCCTGCGCGCCCTGCGAGTGCCCTCTGCTCTTCTTCGTGTCACCCTGGTCCCGCTGCCCTGAGCCCCCTCTCTCGCCCGTCTCCCCTCCCATTCTCCTGCTCGCAGTCGACCCTGCCTGCACGTCTGCCCTCCCTGTCCGTGCATCGCTGTCACTCATGTGTGCCACTCGTGTGCCCTACCCCTGCCCCTCTCTCTGGCCCCTACCCTTTCCCCTGGGTGCTCCCTCGGTCCCCGCCTCTCACCCCATCCTGCTGCCTGGCGCCCTGTGCGGGGGGGGGGGGCTCACTTGGTCAGGTGTGTACCCGCCACTGAGCCCCGGCCGCGCCTGCCTCAGGACCCTCATCACCTACTCAGTTCCTTGATTGTCCGTGTCACGCAGACAGTGCTTTGCAGTTCGTCCCTTCCCTCGTCCCTGGATGGGGTAAGAGTCGGGTTGCTTCTACAGGGTTCAGGGCATTGTCGCCTTCGGACTGAGTTTGGGGCGTAGGGTTTGATGTGTCCCACTTTGGCTTCCTCCGTCGCACTGGCATGCTCGCTTGCGCTGGCCCCTCTCGGCCACACACCTGTGTATCCGGGCCACCTGGTCGTGGGGGGTGGGGCGGTCAGAGGTCACCCTTGTGGGCCGCTGCCACTGGCCCCCGGTTATTTAGGTCCTTAGGATTTGACCCCAGTGGGTACTGGCTTTTCGGAGGTCAACATTCAGCCACACAGGGGAGGGGTGTGGGCAGCGCCTGGGCGCCTGCACGTGCAGTCTGTGTGTGTGCTGGTGCATACAGGGTGGTCTGGCGGAGTAGGTGGGGGGTTGGGTGTATCTGTGGTCTGGTCTGTGGCCCTGTACCCCCCATGCGCTGGAGACGCTTGCCGAATTCCCGCCGCTGCAGTTGCATTGTGGAGCCCGGCCACCAAGGCCTGGCGTGGTCAACCCCTCTGAGCATGGCACACGTAAGCTCAATGTTTTCAACGCAGCACCTTCCTGCCACGCAGAGAGCTGCAAGTCCGAGCCCTGGCGCCGCGCTGCTCCACGCCTTCGCCGGCCGTTCTCGCCAGTCACGACCTCGCGCTCCGCTTTGTCACTGTACCACGATACTGCTTCCCGTCTGCTGCCCTTTCTGCCCCACTCTCCTCGCCGTACCCACGATACGTCGCGCGTCCCACTGCCCGGTTGCCTCCTCCGCACTCGCCTGCGCCCCCGTACTCCGCCTCCCCTTCTCCCCTCTCCCCCGCCGCTGGTCCTGTGCTCTCCGCTTGGGGTTCTCGTCCGCGTCCTCCTTCACCACATCCCCCTCCACTGTCAGCCGTGTCCCTGTCCTCCTCTGCGCACCTGCACCTCTCTGCTCCCCTCCTCCCCTCCTCTTGTCTGTCACATCCCCTCCTCACCCTCCTCCGCCTCCGCCAACCCCCTGCGTCCGCCTGCCCGCATCCCATCTGCCCGTCCCTCCTCACGCCCCTGGCCCCCTGCCCCTAGTGACGCGTTCCCGTGGGGGGCCTGGCCACGGGACGCTGCGGTGGACACGCACAAGTGAGCAGGCAGGCAAAGCACTACGCTCACAGGGGCATCATTGCGCTCGTGTCATGTGACAAAGCGTTTCAGAATCCTTGCCACTCTGCAACCAGGGAACAAAAGTATGTACAGCAACACATCAGGATATGTACACATGGGGTTAAGACTGGACTGGGGTAAGGCCATCACAAGACAATACACACTCAGTCCCAACTCATATCCCAATCCCAGGTCCGACCCTCTCAGTGGCTGCTGGGGGCGGGGGCTCAAACACAACCCATGCCCTGCTCAGTCCGGACCCTGAAACCCTGCCAATGGGGGAGGTGTCCCGCCCAGTGACAGGCGAGTTCCTGGGAACCAAGGCGCTCCGAGGCCAACAGACAGTAGTTTCCCATGCTCCAGTAACGGCAGGTCCCAACTCACCTCTGGGCCAGAGATATGGCCCCGCCATTAACCCTTAGGAGTTGGTAGCTGAAAATCGGCTGTTTCAGCCCAAACTGATATTAGCTCAAAAATCTCCAAAATTGACCCCTCGTCCGGACCCGCCGGACGTGGGGACGAGGCAACTGACCCTATGCCCTTTGAGTACGAACTCCCTGGAGCCCTCACCCAACCTGGTTCCCTCTGAGGTCCCGGCATCAGGGCATCACGGGTTCGTCAGGTGGGGTCATGATGCCAAAATCACCAAAAATGGCACCATTCTCACGCGTGGCTCGCCCGACCAGGGCAAGGCCAATGGCTCACAGGATAGGACGCAGGACCTAACACTTTTATCTGAGTGTACAACCTGGAATTGGGTCTGGGCTCCCCGTGGGCATAGAGATATGGGGCCGCCAATCGACCACACGGGGGGGTGAAATTGGGGTCCCAAAAGGGGGTCATTTTGGCTGCTCGAAATGAGCCAAAATTCGGGGGTGTTCCCAATAGTATATCTCCACACCGGCTTGGAGATCGGATCCGCCATTCCACACGCTATCCACCGGGAGTCGGACTGAGACTTCCATGCCCCTGGCTCTCAAAGATCTCAATGCCACTCGGCGTGGTGACAATCCCAATTGGGTCCACAAATGCCAAAATGGCAAAATTGTCCACACTCACTTTGGGCTAGCACCCTAACGAAGGTTGCTCTGATTCGCCCACGTGGTGTGTGAACCATGGGGACCAATGTCCATAACACCTATGTCATATATGGTCCATTGGTCCATGAGTCCGGCGTGCACGAGGTGGCTGAACATGGTGCACGGCGGGCAGAAAATATGGAAAATTGCTCAAAATGGCCGAAAATGCGCACACTCATGGTTGGGGCAAATGAGGCACATGCCCGACTTGGACCGGAGTGTGCCATAGGATTGGTATCAAGTCATATGCGTGCAACATATCTTTTGGGCGTCGCCCAACCCCTCCGGTTTTGGGAACGGCAGGGTCGCCAAGTGAGCCCATGATTCGGGATAGTCCCAAATCGCCAACATGGCGGCCACGGTGTACCAAGCCCAAGAGGAGTTATTCGCCGGGTCCAAGATATGTTGGGCACCGAAGTATGTGCCCCCATAACATACTTGGGTCATGATGTCAATTGGGCGCAACGTTGAGATACATGGTCGCCACTTGACATCATGACGGGCAAAAAACAGCAATATTGGCGAAAAAACACCCAAAAGTGCCTTGAAAGGCGCACAAATATATTATAATATCTTCGGCTTGGATTGAGTAATCAACCATTTCTTCTAAACACAATGACTTGACACCAATGACCTTCGATTCCACATATGTGCTCCACTTGGGGCGCTTTGGAAGGTCGCGCGCGCTGCCTCCCAAGTCGGCACATGCAAAAATGGAATATTGCACAAAACACACCTTGCTCGCAACGCATCGCTTCGGGAGCGCTCCACAAGCGTCCCTTCACGAAGGTTAGTCTTGCGAGTGTTGGTTGGGAGTACAATGAAGGGCCTCGTGCGATATGGGGTCCATTGGCGGGTTAGTCTTGGAATGGTGCACCCGCCAAATGGGCACGCGATGTGACACCAAATATGGGATCTAACCCTACCCACGCCTTCTACACCCAACCTAGTGGCCTAGAACCAAAGTATGCCTATGTTCTAATGTAACGTTGGTCCCTTAACACGCATGCAAGTGCTTTGGACGAAAATCGACCTCCTTTTGGAAAGACGAATTTTAGCATGCACGCAAAATATATTGCCAATATGTGTATGGAGATCATATATGCACTATCCGGGGAAGACAAGTGATATGCCCCGGATGTAGAGGCAAGCAAGGGTGGGACAAACGCCAACTCAACATACTTGTACACGTACTTGGACGCCAAGTACGTGAAAAAGTGCACTTCTTGGAGAACACTCAAAATAAATAACCCTTTGGGCCTATTGAGTTGGGATCCTTTGGCCTCATTCTATGCCTATGGGGGGAAAAACCTCATACACAGTGCCTATGAGGCACGTTAGTTCGTCCTTGGGCGCTTGAACGCTCGTAACCCTTGTTTTTCCACTTGGGGGTTCAAAGCGCCTTCGGTCGCCCAGATTTTCTGGGAAAAATCTGGGACGCGATCCGTTATATCAAGGAAAAAACTGCGGATCACTCGAAGACTGTTTCAGTCTTAACTTCAAGAGAAATCGTATTACAGAATTATCTAATACAGTCCACGGAACAGGCGACGACAGGCGGCGTGACTGCGGCAATTTCATGACAATTGGAAATCGCGGTAGCAATCGGGTATTTCACCGATTTCCGACCGAAAATCGCCTAAGACAATAAAGTTATGGTCAATTTACATTGATTCAATGGTTAAGGATCGGATTCCAGATCCCGCGGATTAGAGAACAGGAATATCCCGCTGACAGCCGGTGTCAACGGCTTCCGCACGGGTGTGACGGCTCACAGGCCTCCGGCCCATGGGCCATAGGTTCTGGGTACCGCTTCACCCTCCTCCTTAGAGCAAACCCTGGGGGGGGCTCGATAACACCCAAGCATGGCAGCGGGTACCCAGGACCATCCCCTGAAGGGGGGGGGGGTGTCACATCCTCACTTCAGGCTGATTCGCAGGTTAGGCTGTCCAAATCCCACAGTAAAACAGGTACGGTGCTGTAGCTGTTAGTAACTGCAAGTACAGTATCAAGTAACAAGTCCCGGGTCCTGGCGGCGATTGTTCGGCATCCAAAGGACCCGTTAACCCATACCAGGCGCACCGGGTGCCGGCTGCAACGGTCACTATCACAGTGGCAGTGGCATACACGGCCAACATAGGCGTCACACGACGACCGAGGTGGTCCTACAGGTCGAAAGCGACCACAAAGATCCATCAGGCTACCCCAAGCTTCCCAAGGCCACAGGCTGGGGGAGAGTCCCCACGGGTCCTTCCTCGGGCGCACCATGTCCATATCCACGACGCGAGTCCAGAGTGGTACAGCCGAACGAGCTCCTCCTTAAGGGATCGGGCATCAAGGCCGTCTTTTCCCTCGCCCTATTACCACGAAGGCCATACACGGGGGAGTCCCCATGCAGTGTGGGCGGAGGCGTCGACTCCTCAAACCACCAGTTTCCCAGGCAGACTGACCGCTGTCAGGAGCACCGGAGGCCGCCACCCGACTGCAAATGCGTCTGCGAGTCGGTAGGCTCACACTGGGACTGACAGTGGCGGACCGCTGGGAGTGCATTCAGGCAACTGGGCTTCCCGCCTGGCGCCATCAGGATCTCAGCACATCACAGCCACTAGGGCACACGGTATCACAGGCACTCAAACAGAAGAATCTGTACTTAAGTACTGGTCCAGGCTGGACCTTTAGTAAGAGCATGTACACGGCGACTCAGGGCGCTCTCGTATTCCGATTCGCATCCCCTCGGGGGGGAAAAACAGTCAACTGACTGACAACACTGAACATACAGATGCACATATCCTGGGGGGCAGAAAAACAAGCAATAAGCGGGGTAATAGGCGTGTAAACACACTCTGGACAGAGCGCCAAAGCACGCCCTGGTTAGGATAAGGCATATGCAGGAGGGTGGACAGGAAAGCGCCTGAGTTCAGGCCATATATAGTGTGCAGACACACGTAGATTGGTCTGGATCCCGCAAGTGCCATGGGACCAGACCACACACCAAAAAATCGCAATGCCCATGACAGCGGCATCCGTTGCGCAACGTCGTATGGGCTTCAAGGCCCTAAGAGCTCAGAAAATATGAAGGTCAGTCGCCCTACCTGGTTTCCCAAGGATTCAGCAGGCGGGGAGTGACGAATAGAAGTTGAAGAGAGGGGCCATCCTCCTCTGGATTCAGCAGGGGGGGGTATATGGCCATTCTGATGGCAGACCACCGGAAGATGTAAGAGAGCAAGCAAGTGAGGGACGATCTGTCGACCAAACAAGCGCTCAAAATGCATCAGGGGAGAGCTCAGGGCGCTGATCAGGCACCCCTGGCTGCAATCGCCCGGGTGAGTGCTGCCAAGTCCGAGACATGAATTTTGGTCTTGTGCTTGCGGATGTAGTCCATGAAGGGGGTATTGATCCGCGGCACGAACGAGGAGACGGGTTCCCAGGTGTCGTGAAACGGCCCATAGCCTCGCCAACGAACCTTGAACTCCAGGCCTCCGGGTGCCGAGGCGTTGGGACGATGAGCCAGGATCTTCTCGACTGTATAGCCGTCCTGCTCAGCATAATCGTTGTCCGAATCAGGCTCATGTGCGGCGTAGCTCAGGGACACATGTTGGCCACGGAGGTCGGGTTCCCGCGCACGGAGTTGACTCTCGTGGCGCTCCCGGAACTGTCCGTGACCCACCTTGATGCGGTAGGTGTCCTCACCAATCCTGCAGACCACCTCTTCGGGTGTGAACCAGGTCTTGGTGCGGTGGGTGCCCAAAGGGCGGGGTCTGATCACCCACACCGGGTCTCCCACCCTGAACTTCTGCGCTGTCGAGCTCGGGGCGGACTTCTGACGCTCAGCATGCTCCTTCTTCGTCGCCTCTTCCCGCGCGAAGAATTCATTGGCGTCCATAGCCATACCATCACCAGACAAGGGAAGTGCCCGACCAAGGCGGTCCCTGCCGAACAGAATCTGGTGAGGGGATAAACCACCCGGAGTGGGGGTGTCATGATGGGCCTTCAGAGCGGGCCACATCTCCTCAAACCAGTTCCGACGTGGATTGGTGATGTGAATCTTGCACAGCTTCTCGAACAGCTGCCGTCCAGCCACTTCAGCTCGGCCGTTAGACCGGCTGAGATAGGCGACGCTCTTGGCATGACGTATTCCCATGAGGGAACACATAGCCTTGAACCAGCCACCAGTAAACTGGGGCCCTCAGTCACTGCAAATGGTGCGGGGGATGTCAAAGACGGTCAGCCAATGACGAATCATCATGACTGCCACTTCTTTGGCAAGCAACCCCTTTTTGCGTGCCGGAACGGCTACTACGTAGCCACTGTGGCGATCCACACAAAGAACCACACAGTCAAAGGTCTCCGGGCATGGAGAAGACGTCCAGGGCCACGATCTCCATGGGCTGGTCAGGCACCGGAGTCCATTGGGCTTCTCCCTTGACGTTCCGGTTGTTGGGATTGCAGGCCTGACAGACCGAGCAACCCTTCCTGACCTTCTTGATGGCGGTGTAGAGATTGATCTGGTCGATCTCGAACCGGCGCTGCATGTCAAGGGCTTGCTTCTTGACCCCTGGGTGCAGCATGTGGTGGTGCCAAGCTTCACATAGCTCGAGCACTCGGGACTCTGGTACCAGCAGCTTACCGTTCCGGTAGAGCTTGCCATCTTCCTCAGTCAGCCCCTTTGGCCACTTCTGCCCGTCATCAGGGTCGGTCACAGCCCTATACTCGGCCGGAAAGGCCTCAGACTTAGCGTAGTCGTCTGTCCAGTGGTCCTGGAGGCAAGACTCAGGGAAGAGGTGCTTGTCGGACTCAGCTCCATCAGGGGCGAGTACTCTGACCGCTCTGCCCATCCTCGTTCCGAGGGGGGCATCCGCAGCCATGACGACGAAGCATTTAACACCCTCCTCCTCCATCAGGCGCTCCATTTCAATGATCCTT
>CAXIWF010000205.1:0-21719 GCA_964036045.1 Eutreptiella sp. 'Long Island Sound 2002' | reverse complement strand
GCCATGCACCTTCACAAAACGAGCCTCATCGCGCTGCATCAGCTCCACAAGCCCCATGCACTTGCCGAAGAGCTCATACTGTTCCTTGTGCGTGAACAAGAAATCGCACAGTGCCGGCACCAGCAGCGGCTCGCGCCACATTGCCGGCATACAGCACTGGGAGCGGCACAGATGGATCAGCACTCCCAATGCATGGCTGACCAAATGGCCTCCCACGCCGGACTGGTTGGATCCAGTGATGTAACTGACCAGCAATGGAATGATACCTGCAAAATCGTATGTCCGAATGGCGAATCATGCAAACATGGCATAGGACAGGCTGGGCCAACAAGGGAGGGGGGGGTTCGGGATTTGGACGCAAATGGTTGGCGTGGTTATCCTCCAACCGTCGGCGGTCGTTCACCCGTGTGATGAGCATAGGCTGTCATTAGTGGCTGGAGAACGGCGGCCCTGGGTGAAGGAGAGCCCAAAAGGCAGAAGAGCTGGCGCAGTTTGCCCTACCAGTCGTGCAGTGATTTCATTTGTATATTCGGATGGGCACACAATTGCTGAGAAGAAGAACAAAAAACAACGTCAGAAATGCCATTTTTGTTGAGCTGGAAATCGGCCGGAACTGGGTGTACATTGGGTTAAATTAGCAGGAATCATTACATTCTGGCCCACCTGATTGGCAGTGACTTGGGCAAACACAAACACCAAACACATGCGCTGTTTGCCCATCCAAAATAGATAACTGGCCCACAACCAAATGTGTGTGCCAAGGAATCCATTCGAATCTGCTCCAACTGCGAGGTTCAACAATCCTAAGGTCCTATCACTGCTGCAAACCATGAGTTGGATTGCTCTGCCCTGCAAACCAAATGTGTGTGTGTGTGCGCGCGCGTGTGCATGCGACACCTGGGACAACTCAAACCTTGCTGAGAATAAGAGGCTCAACTCCGAGCTCCCACTCTGCAGCCACAACCGTGAGTACAGAGTGCTGCGTATGTAGATTTGCATGTGTGTCTGGTGTCTGTGCGTCTGCGTGCGTGATGCGATGTGGTGGGATGCGATGTGGTGTGATGCGATGCGATGCGATGCGATGCGATGCGATGCGATGCGATGTGATGTGATGTGATGCCCGCAGGGTTTGGCAGTGCAGAAAAAATACCCTGTTTTAGTTCTACCGCGGATGCTTTTGTGCCCAACACACGCCTTCTCACAACCCGCTGGTTCCCCTCTCTTCCCCCACACCATTCCCCAATCCTGTCCCCATGACTCCCAAGCATTCCTCCGTGTCTACAGGAGCTTCCCGTCGATGCAGTCCTGTTTGCCACGGGGTACCACATGGCAGGGGCGCATCAAGACTGGCTCTGCCCCTCCTGGGACTTCATCAGCAAGGAGGGTGTGGGCAAGGGGGCCATGGCGCACGTGGCCGGGGGGCGGTGCTGGGACTGCATTTCATTTGGGGGAATCTGCAGATGATCCGTGATTCGACCCCCTGTGTGTCAATCAAAGCTCAAACTGCGAGGTTCAACATTCCTACTTCCTACCGATCATCAGCGAAACCATGAGTTCTTTGTCCAGGGGCCTCGCTGGCAGGCCTGCGACTAGCACACAGATTCACAGCTTGTGTGTGTGTGTGTGTGTATGCGCCTGTGTGTGACACCCAAGGATTTCAATCAATGCTCCAACTGCGAAATTCAACAGACCTGAAATCCTACCATTCATCACCAAAACCATGACTTCCAAATTTAAGGGGCGACGCTGGCAGGCTGGCGACTATCACACTGATTCACAGCTTCGGAAGCGGATTAGCTTTGTAGGGGCTGCAGCACAGCACGCAGGATCCCCACGACGCTCATCTGCCCCCCCACAGCGTCTGTGCGTGTGTGTGTGTGTGTGCGCGCGCGCCCGCGTGCATTGGAGTCATGTGTTGTATGTGTTGGTGTTTTTTGTACATGTGTGCGATGTATTGTCAACAGCACACCTGCTTTGACCACCATGCGGCGCACCATGAAACTGCCCTCTGTCTTCACCTCCAGCTTCTTCACAGCTGCCAGCACTTGTGAAATCTTGTGACTCTTCTGCCAGTGCTCAAGAAGGCCTGCAGCTGTATACTTCATGTCCCTCACACGATAGCCTCGCCACAGAGCCTGGAAACCAAGCAATTGCTGGACACCCCCCATTCCGGTCTTCTCCAGCCCTCTGCAACCCTCCAAGCCCCCCCACCTTCAACACCTTCAACAACAAATCTTGCGTGCTCAAAACACCACTGCAATTTGGAGCATTACTTTTGGGCAGTGGAGATCACGCAGGCTTTACCACCTAGCGTCTGTTACACATGGAGCCCAGTGTGTGGCCTGTAACCGAAAGCTGGCGTAGGTGATCATCTGTGAAGAGACGCACTGACACACAGGACCACAAAAGAAAGAAAGCTTGTTAGCGACCGGAAAACCGGCCCCAGGCGCCTTTTGCCCACGGGTCTGTTGCAAGTGGGTGACGTGAACGGGCCTGCAGGCATGTGTACATGGCAGGCTCCCATCCCCTGCGCCCCAGGCATTGGAATGATCACCTTCCCCCGTCATGGACACCTGTCGGTTTGACCCCCCCCCCCCCCCCCCGTGACGACACACACGTGCGCCGCTTCAATCATTACCTGAAGCTTCATCGCCAAGGCGCGCTTTGCCAGAATCCAGCGGAATAGTTGAATTGAAAACTCCAGCGGAATAGTTGAATTGAAAACTCCAGCGGAATAGTTGAATTGAAACTCCAGCGGAATAGTTGAATTGAAAACTCCAGCGGAATAGTTGAATTGAAAACTCCAGCGGAATAGTTGAATTGAAAACTCCAGCGGAATAGTTGAATTGAAAACTCCAGCGGAATAGTTGAATTGAAAACTCCAGCGGAATAGTTGAATTGAAAACTCCAGCGGAATAGTTGAATTGAAAACTCCAGCGGAATAGTTGAATTGAAAACTCCAGCGGAATAGTTGAATTGAAACTCCAGCGGAATAGTTGAATTGAAAACTCCAGCGGAATAGTTGAATTGAAAACTCCAGCGGAATAGTTGAATTGAAAACTCCAGCGGAATAGTTGAATTGAAAACTCCAGCGGAATAGTTGAATTGAAAACTCCAGCGGAATAGTTGAATTGAAAACTCCAGCGGAATAGTTGAATTGAAAACTCCAGCGGAATAGTTGAATTGAAAACTCCAGCGGAATAGTTGAATTGAAAACTCCAGCGGAATAGTTGAATTGAAAACTCCAGCGGAATAGTTGAATTGAAAACTCCAGCGGAATAGTTGAATTGAACCTCCAGCGGAATAGTTGAATTGAACTCCAGCGGAATAGTTGAATTGAACTCTCCAGCGGAATAGTTGAATTGAACTCTCCAGCGGAATAGTTGAATTGAACTCCAGCGGAATAGTTGAATTGAACTCTCCAGCGGAATAGTTGAATTGAAAACTCCAGCGGAATAGTTGAATTGAACTCTCCAGCGGAATAGTTGAATTGAAACTCCAGCGGAATAGTTGAATTGAAAACTCCAGCGGAATAGTTGAATTGAAAACTCCAGCGGAATAGTTGAATTGAAACTCCAGCGGAATAGTTGAATTGAAACTCCAGCGGAATAGTTGAATTGAAACTCCAGCGGAATAGTTGAATTGAAACTCCAGCGGAATAGTTGAATTGAAACTCCAGCGGAATAGTTGAATTGAAACTCCAGCGGAATAGTTGAATTGAAACTCCAGCGGAATATTTGAATTGAAACTCCAGCGGAATAGTTGAATTGAAACTCCAGCGGAATAGTTGAATTGAAACTCCAGCGGAATAGTTGAATTGAAACTCCAGCGGAATAGTTGAATTGAAAACTCCAGCGGAATAGTTGAATTGAAAACTCCAGCGGAATAGTTGAATTGAAACTCCAGCGGAATAGTTGAATTGAAAACTCCAGCGGAATAGTTGAATTGAAAACTCCAGCGGAATAGTTGAATTGAAAACTCCAGCGGAATAGTTGAATTGAAAACTCCAGCGGAATAGTTGAATTGAAAACTCCAGCGGAATAGTTGAATTGAAAACTCCAGCGGAATAGTTGAATTGAAAACTCCAGCGGAATAGTTGAATTGAAAACTCCAGCGGAATAGTTGAATTGAAACTCCAGCGGAATAGTTGAATTGAAACTCCAGCGGAATAGTTGAATTGAAACTCCAGCGGAATAGTTGAATTGAAACTCCAGCGGAATAGTTGAATTGAAACTCCAGCGGAATAGTTGAATTGAAACTCCAGCGGAATAGTTGAATTGAAACTCCAGCGGAATAGTTGAATTGAAACTCCAGCGGAATAGTTGAATTGAAACTCCAGCGGAATAGTTGAATTGAAACTCCAGCGGAATAGTTGAATTGAAACTCCAGCGGAATAGTTGAATTGAAACTCCAGCGGAATAGTTGAATTGAAACTCCAGCGGAATAGTTGAATTGAAACTCCAGCGGAATAGTTGAATTGAAACTCCAGCGGAATAGTTGAATTGAAACTCCAGCGGAATAGTTGAATTGAAACTCCAGCGGAATAGTTGAATTGAAACTCCAGCGGAATAGTTGAATTGAAACTCCAGCGGAATAGTTGAATTGAAACTCCAGCGGAATAGTTGAATTGAAACTCCAGCGGAATAGTTGAATTGAAACTCCAGCGGAATAGTTGAATTGAAACTCCAGCGGAATAGTTGAATTGAGACTCCAGCGGAATAGTTGAATTGAAACTCCAGCGGAATAGTTGAATTGAAACTCCAGCGGAATAGTTGAATTGAAACTCCAGCGGAATAGTTGAATTGAAACTCCAGCGGAATAGTTGAATTGAAACTCCAGCGGAATAGTTGAATTGAAACTCCAGCGGAATAGTTGAATTGAAACTCCAGCGGAATAGTTGAATTGAAACTCCAGCGGAATAGTTGAATTGAAACTCCAGCGGAATAGTTGAATTGAAACTCCAGCGGAATAGTTGAATTGAAACTCCAGCGGAATAGTTGAATTGAAACTCCAGCGGAATAGTTGAATTGAAACTCCAGCGGAATAGTTGAATTGAAACTCCAGCGGAATAGTTGAATTGAAACTCCAGCGGAATAGTTGAATTGAAACTCCAGCGGAATAGTTGAATTGAAACTCCAGCGGAATAGTTGAATTGAAACTCCAGCGGAATAGTTGAATTGAAACTCCAGCGGAATAGTTGAATTGAAACTCCAGCAAAATAGTTGAATTGAAACTCCAGCGGAATAGTTGAATTGAAACTCCAGCGGAATAGTTGAATTGAAACTCCAGCGGAATAGTTGAATTGAAACTCCAGCGGAATAGTTGAATTGAAACTCCAGCGGAATAGTTGAATTGAAACTCCAGCTGAATAGTTGAATTGAAACTCCAGCGGAATAGTTGAATTGAAACTCCAGCGGAATAGTTGAATTGAAACTCCAGCGGAATAGTTGAATTGAAACTCCAGCGGAATAGTTGAATTGAAACTCCAGCTGAATAGTTGAATTGAAACTCCAGCGGAGTAGTTGAATTGAAACTCCAGCGGAATAGTTGAATTGAAACTCCAGCGGAATAGTTGAATTGAAACTCCAGCGGAATAGTTGAATTGAAACTCCAGCGGAATAGTTGAATTGAAACTCCAGCGGAATAGTTGAATTGAAACTCCAGCGGAATAGTTGAATTGAAACTCCAGCGGAATAGTTGAATTGAAACTCCAGCAAAATAGTTGAATTGAAACTCCAGCGGAATAGTTGAATTGAAACTCCAGCGGAATAGTTGAATTGAAACTCCAGCGGAATAGTTGAATTGAAACTCCAGCGGAATAGTTGAATTGAAACTCCAGCGGAATAGTTGAATTGAAACTCCAGCGGAATAGTTGAATTGAAACTCCAGCGGAATAGTTGAATTGAAACTCCAGCGGAATAGTTGAATTGAAACTCCAGCGGAATAGTTGAATTGAAACTCCAGCGGAATAGTTGAATTGAAACTCCAGCGGAATAGTTGAATTGAAACTCCAGCGGAATAGTTGAATTGAAACTCCAGCGGAATAGTTGAATTGAAACTCCAGCAAAATAGTTGAATTGAAACTCCAGCGGAATAGTTGAATTGAAACTCCAGCGGAATAGTTGAATTGAAACTCCAGCGGAATAGTTGAATTGAAACTCCAGCGGAATAGTTGAATTGAAACTCCAGCGGAATAGTTGAATTGAAACTCCAGCTGAATAGTTGAATTGAAACTCCAGCGGAATAGTTGAATTGAAACTCCAGCGGAATAGTTGAATTGAAACTCCAGCGGAATAGTTGAATTGAAACTCCAGCGGAATAGTTGAATTGAAACTCCAGCTGAATAGTTGAATTGAAACTCCAGCGGAGTAGTTGAATTGAAACTCCAGCGGAATAGTTGAATTGAAACTCCAGCGGAATAGTTGAATTGAAACTCCAGCGGAATAGTTGAATTGAAACTCCAGCGGAATAGTTGAATTGAAACTCCAGCGGAATAGTTGAATTGAAACTCCAGCGGAATAGTTGAATTGAAACTCCAGCGGAATAGTTGAATTGAAACTCCAGCGGAATAGTTGAATTGAAACTCCAGCGGAATAGTTGAATTGAAACTCCAGCAAAATAGTTGAATTGAAACTCCAGCGGAATAGTTGAATTGAAACTCCAGCGGAATAGTTGAATTGAAACTCCAGCGGAATAGTTGAATTGAAACTCCAGCGGAATAGTTGAATTGAAACTCCAGCGGAATAGTTGAATTGAAACTCCAGCTGAATAGTTGAATTGAAACTCCAGCGGAGTAGTTGAATTGAAACTCCAGCGGAATAGTTGAATTGAAACTCCAGCGGAATAGTTGAATTGAAACTCCAGCGGAATAGTTGAATTGAAACTCCAGCGGAATAGTTGAATTGAAACTCCAGCGGAATAGTTGAATTGAAACTCCAGCGGAATAGTTGAATTGAAACTCCAGCGGAATAGTTGAATTGAAACTCCAGCGGAATAGTTGAATTGAAACTCCAGCGGAATAGTTGAATTGAAACTCCAGCGGAATAGTTGAATTGAAACTCCAGCGGAATAGTTGAATTGAAACTCCAGCGGAATAGTTGAATTGAAACTCCAGCGGAATAGTTGAATTGAAACTCCAGCGGAATAGTTGAATTGAAACTCCAGCGGAATAGTTGAATTGAAACTCCAGCGGAATAGTTGAATTGAAACTCCAGCGGAATAGTTGAATTGAAACTCCAGCGGAATAGTTGAATTGAAACTCCAGCGGAATAGTTGAATTGAAACTCCAGCGGAATAGTTGAATTGAAACTCCAGCGGAATAGTTGAATTGAAACTCCAGCGGAATAGTTGAATTGAAACTCCAGCGGAATAGTTGAATTGAAACTCCAGCGGAATAGTTGAATTGAAACTCCAGCAAAATAGTTGTATTGAAACTCCAGCGGAATAGTTGAATTGAAACTCCAGCGGAATAGTTGAATTGAAACTCCAGCGGAATAGTTGAATTGAAACTCCAGCGGAATAGTTGAATTGAAACTCCAGCGGAATAGTTGAATTGAAACTCCAGCGGAATAGTTGAATTGAAAACTCCAGCGGAATAGTTGAATTGAAACTCCAGCGGAATAGTTGAATTGAAACTCCAGCGGAATAGTTGAATTGAAACTCCAGCGGAATAGTTGAATTGAAACTCCAGCGGAATAGTTGAATTGAAACTCCAGCGGAATAGTTGAATTGAAACTCCAGCGGAATAGTTGAATTGAAAACTCCAGCGGAATAGTTGAATTGAAACTCCAGCGGAATAGTTGAATTGAAACTCCAGCGGAATAGTTGAATTGAAACTCCAGCGGAATAGTTGAATTGAAACTCAGGCGGAATAGTTGAATTGAAACTCCAGCGGAATAGTTGAATTGAAACTCCAGCGGAATAGTTGAATTGAAACTCCAGCGGAATAGTTGAATTGAAACTCCAGCGGAATAGTTGAATTGAAAACTCCAGCGGAATAGTTGAATTGAAAACTCCAGCGGAATAGTTGAATTGAAACTCCAGCGGAATAGTTGAATTGAAACTCCAGCGGAATAGTTGAATTGAAACTCCAGCGGAATAGTTGAATTGAAAACTCCAGCGGAATAGTTGAATTGAAAACTCCAGCGGAATAGTTGAATTGAAAACTCCAGCGGAATAGTTGAATTGAAAACTCCAGCGGAATAGTTGAATTGAAAACTCCAGCGGAATAGTTGAATTGAAAACTCCAGCGGAATAGTTGAATTGAAAACTCCAGCGGAATAGTTGAATTGAAACTCCAGCGGAATAGTTGAATTGAAAACTCCAGCGGAATAGTTGAATTGAAAACTCCAGCGGAATAGTTGAATTGAAAACTCCAGCGGAATAGTTGAATTGAAACTCCAGCGGAATAGTTGAATTGAAACTCCAGCGGAATAGTTGAATTGAAACTCCAGCGGAATAGTTGAATTGAAACTCCAGCGGAATAGTTGAATTGAAACTCCAGCGGAATAGTTGAATTGAAACTCCAGCGGAATAGTTGAATTGAAACTCCAGCGGAATAGTTGAATTGAAACTCCAGCGGAATAGTTGAATTGAAACTCCAGCGGAATAGTTGAATTGAAACTCCAGCGGAATAGTTGAATTGAAACTCCAGCGGAATAGTTGAATTGAAACTCCAGCGGAATAGTTGAATTGAAACTCCAGCGGAATAGTTGAATTGAAACTCCAGCGGAATAGTTGAATTGAAACTCCAGCGGAATAGTTGAATTGAAACTCCAGCGGAATAGTTGAATTGAAACTCCAGCGGAATAGTTGAATTGAAACTCCAGCGGAATAGTTGAATTGAAACTCCAGCGGAATAGTTGAATTGAAACTCCAGCGGAATAGTTGAATTGAAACTCCAGCGGAGTAGTTGAATTGAAACTCCAGCGGAATAGTTGAATTGAAACTCCAGCGGAATAGTTGAATTGTTGAATTGAAACTCCAGCGGAATAGTTGAATTGAAAACTCCAGCGGAATAGTTGAATTGAAAACTCCAGCGGAATAGTTGAATTGAAACTCCAGCGGAATAGTTGAATTGAAACTCCAGCGGAATAGTTGAATTGAAACTCCAGCGGAATAGTTGAATTGAAAACTCCAGCGGAATAGTTGAATTGAAAACTCCAGCGGAATAGTTGAATTGAAAACTCCAGCGGAATAGTTGAATTGAAAACTCCAGCGGAATAGTTGAATTGAAAACTCCAGCGGAATAGTTGAATTGAAAACTCCAGCGGAATAGTTGAATTGAAAACTCCAGCGGAATAGTTGAATTGAAACTCCAGCGGAATAGTTGAATTGAAAACTCCAGCGGAATAGTTGAATTGAAAACTCCAGCGGAATAGTTGAATTGAAAACTCCAGCGGAATAGTTGAATTGAAACTCCAGCGGAATAGTTGAATTGAAACTCCAGCGGAATAGTTGAATTGAAACTCCAGCGGAATAGTTGAATTGAAACTCCAGCGGAATAGTTGAATTGAAACTCCAGCGGAATAGTTGAATTGAAACTCCAGCGGAATAGTTGAATTGAAACTCCAGCGGAATAGTTGAATTGAAACTCCAGCGGAATAGTTGAATTGAAACTCCAGCGGAATAGTTGAATTGAAACTCCAGCGGAATAGTTGAATTGAAACTCCAGCGGAATAGTTGAATTGAAACTCCAGCGGAATAGTTGAATTGAAACTCCAGCGGAATAGTTGAATTGAAACTCCAGCGGAATAGTTGAATTGAAACTCCAGCGGAATAGTTGAATTGAAACTCCAGCGGAATAGTTGAATTGAAACTCCAGCGGAATAGTTGAATTGAAACTCCAGCGGAATAGTTGAATTGAAACTCCAGCGGAATAGTTGAATTGAAACTCCAGCGGAATAGTTGAATTGAAACTCCAGCGGAGTAGTTGAATTGAAACTCCAGCGGAATAGTTGAATTGAAACTCCAGCGGAATAGTTGAATTGAAACTCCAGCGGAATAGTTGAATTGAAACTCCAGCGGAATAGTTGAATTGAAACTCCAGCGGAATAGTTGAATTGAAACTCCAGCGGAATAGTTGAATTGAAACTCCAGCGGAATAGTTGAATTGAAACTCCAGCTGAATAGTTGAATTGAAACTCCAGCGGAATAGTTGAATTGAAACTCCAGCGGAATAGTTGAATTGAAACTCCAGCGGAATAGTTGAATTGAAACTCCAGCGGAATAGTTGAATTGAAACTCCAGCGGAATAGTTGAATTGAAACTCCAGCGGAATAGTTGAATTGAAACTCCAGCGGAATAGTTGAATTGAAACTCCAGCGGAATAGTTGAATTGAAACTCCAGCGAAATAGTTGAATTGAAACTCCAGCGGAATAGTTGAATTGAAACTCCAGCGGAATAGTTGAATTGAAACTCCAGCGGAATAGTTGAATTGAAACTCCAGCGGAATAGTTGAATTGAAACTCCAGCGGAATAGTTGAATTGAAACTCCAGCGGAATAGTTGAATTGAAACTCCAGCGGAATAGTTGAATTGAAACTCCAGCGGAATAGTTGAATTGAAACTCCAGCAAAATAGTTGAATTGAAACTCCAGCGGAATAGTTGAATTGAAACTCCAGCGGAATAGTTGAATTGAAACTCCAGCGGAATAGTTGAATTGAAACTCCAGCGGAATAGTTGAATTGAAACTCCAGCGGAATAGTTGAATTGAAACTCCAGCTGAATAGTTGAATTGAAACTCCAGCGGAATAGTTGAATTGAAACTCCAGCGGAATAGTTGAATTGAAACTCCAGCGGAATAGTTGAATTGAAACTCCAGCGGAATAGTTGAATTGAAACTCCAGCGGAATAGTTGAATTGAAACTCCAGCGGAATAGTTGAATTGAAACTCCAGCGGAATAGTTGAATTGAAACTCCAGCGGAATAGTTGAATTGAAACTCCAGCGGAATAGTTGAATTGAAACTCCAGCGGAATAGTTGAATTGAAACTCCAGCGGAATAGTTGAATTGAAACTCCAGCGGAATAGTTGAATTGAAACTCCAGCGGAATAGTTGAATTGAAACTCCAGCGGAATAGTTGAATTGAAACTCCAGCGGAATAGTTGAATTGAAACTCCAGCGGAATAGTTGAATTGAAACTCCAGCGGAATAGTTGAATTGAAACTCCAGCGGAATTGTTGAATTGAAACTCCAGCGGAATAGTTGAATTGAAACTCCAGCGGAATAGTTGAATTGAAACTCCAGCGGAATAGTTGAATTGAAACTCCAGCGGAATAGTTGAATTGAAACTCCAGCGGAATAGTTGAATTGAAACTCCAGCGGAATAGTTGAATTGAAACTCCAGCGGAATAGTTGAATTGAAACTCCAGCGGAATAGTTGAATTGAAACTCCAGCGGAATAGTTGAATTGAAACTCCAGCGGAATAGTTGAATTGAAACTCCAGCGGAATAGTTGAATTGAAACTCCAGCGGAATAGTTGAATTGAAACTCCAGCGGAATAGTTGAATTGAAACTCCAGCGGAATAGTTGAATTGAAACTCCAGCGGAATAGTTGAATTGAAACTCCAGCGGAATAGTTGAATTGAAACTCCAGCGGAATAGTTGAATTGAAACTCCAGCGGAATAGTTGAATTGAAACTCCAGCGGAATAGTTGAATTGAAACTCCAGCGGAATAGTTGAATTGAAACTCCAGCGGAATAGTTGAATTGAAACTCCAGCGGAATAGTTGAATTGAAACTCCAGCGGAATAGTTGAATTGAAACTCCAGCGGAATAGTTGAATTGAAACTCCAGCGGAATAGTTGAATTGAAACTCCAGCGGAATAGTTGAATTGAAACTCCAGCGGAATAGTTGAATTGAAACTCCAGCGGAATAGTTGAATTGAAACTCCAGCGGAATAGTTGAATTGAAACTCCAGCGGAATAGTTGAATTGAAACTCCAGCGGAATAGTTGAATTGAAACTCCAGCGGAATAGTTGAATTGAAACTCCAGCGGAATAGTTGAATTGAAACTCCAGCGGAATAGTTGAATTGAAACTCCAGCGGAATAGTTGAATTGAAACTCCAGCGGAATAGTTGAATTGAAACTCCAGCGGAATAGTTGAATTGAAACTCCAGCGGAATAGTTGAATTGAAACTCCAGCGGAATAGTTGAATTGAAACTCCAGCAAAATAGTTGAATTGAAACTCCAGCGGAATAGTTGAATTGAAACTCCAGCGGAATAGTTGAATTGAAACTCCAGCGGAATAGTTGAATTGAAACTCCAGCGGAATAGTTGAATTGAAACTCCAGCGGAATAGTTGAATTGAAACTCCAGCGGAATAGTTGAATTGAAACTCCAGCGGAATAGTTGAATTGAAACTCCAGCGGAATAGTTGAATTGAAACTCCAGCGGAATAGTTGAATTGAAACTCCAGCGGAATAGTTGAATTGAAACTCCAGCGGAATAGTTGAATTGAAACTCCAGCGGAATAGTTGAATTGAAACTCCAGCGGAATGGTTGAATTGAAACTCCAGCGGAATAGTTGAATTGAAACTCCAGCGGAATAGTTGAATTGAAACTCCAGCGGAATAGTTGAATTGAAACTCCAGCGGAATAGTTGAATTGAAACTCCAGCGGAATAGTTGAATTGAAACTCCAGCGGAATAGTTGAATTGAAACTCCAGCGGAATAGTTGAATTGAAACTCCAGCGGAATAGTTGAATTGAAACTCCAGCGGAATAGTTGAATTGAAACTCCAGCGGAATAGTTGAATTGAAAACTCCAGCGGAATAGTTGAATTGAAACTCCAGCGGAATAGTTGAATTGAAACTCCAGCGGAATAGTTGAATTGAAACTCCAGCGGAATGGTTGAATTGAAACTCCAGCGGAATAGTTGAATTGAAACTCCAGCGGAATAGTTGAATTGAAACTCCAGCGGAATAGTTGAATTGAAACTCCAGCGGAATAGTTGAATTGAAACTCCAGCGGAATAGTTGAATTGAAACTCCAGCGGAATAGTTGAATTGAAACTCCAGCGGAATAGTTGAATTGAAAACTCCAGCGGAATAGTTGAATTGAAACTCCAGCGGAATAGTTGAATTGAAACTCCAGCGGAATAGTTGAATTGAAAACTCCAGCGGAATAGTTGAATTGAAACTCCAGCGGAATAGTTGAATTGAAACTCCAGCGGAATAGTTGAATTGAAACTCCAGCGGAATAGTTGAATTGAAACTCCAGCGGAATAGTTGAATTGAAACTCCAGCGGAATAGTTGAATTGAAACTCCAGCGGAATAGTTGAATTGAAACTCCAGCGGAATAGTTGAATTGAAACTCCAGCGGAATAGTTGAATTGAAAACTCCAGCGGAATAGTTGAATTGAAACTCCAGCGGAATAGTTGAATGCGGAATAGTTGAATTGAAACTCCAGCGGAATAGTTGAATTGAAACTCCAGCGGAATAGTTGAATTGAAACTCCAGCGGAATAGTTGAATTGAAACTCCAGCGGAATAGTTGAATTGAAACTCCAGCGGAATAGTTGAATTGAAACTCCAGCGGAATAGTTGAATTGAAACTCCAGCGGAATAGTTGAATTGAAACTCCAGCGGAATAGTTGAATTGAAAACTCCAGCGGAATAGTTGAATTGAAACTCCAGCGGAATAGTTGAATTGAAACTCCAGCGGAATAGTTGAATTGAAACTCCAGCGGAATAGTTGAATTGAAACTCCAGCGGAATAGTTGAATTGAAAACTCCAGCGGAATAGTTGAATTGAAAACTCCAGCGGAATAGTTGAATTGAAAACTCCAGCGGAATAGTTGAATTGAAAATTCCAGCGGAGTAGTTGAATTGAAAACTCCAGCGGAATAGTTGAATTGAAAACTCCAGCGGAATAGTTGAATTGAAAACTCCAGCGGAATAGTTGAATTGAAAACTCCAGCGGAATAGTTGAATTGAAAACTCCAGCGGAATAGTTGAATTGAAAACTCCAGCGGAATAGTTGAATTGAAAACTCCAGCGGAATAGTTGAATTGAAAACTCCAGCGGAATAGTTGAATTGAAAACTCCAGCGGAATAGTTGAATTGAAAACTCCAGCGGAATAGTTGAATTGAAAACTCCAGCGGAATAGTTGAATTGAAAACTCCAGCGGAATAGTTGAATTGAAACTCCAGCGGAATAGTTGAATTGAAAACTCCAGCGGAATAGTTGAATTGACTCCAGCGGAATAGTTGAATTGAACCTCCAGCGGAATAGTTGAATTGAACTCCAGCGGAATAGTTGAATTGAACTCTCCAGCGGAATAGTTGAATTGAACTCTCCAGCGGAATAGTTGAATTGAACTCTCCAGCGGAATAGTTGAATTGAACTCCAGCGGAATAGTTGAATTGAACTCTCCAGCGGAATAGTTGAATTGAACTCCAGCGGAATAGTTGAATTGAACCTCCAGCGGAATAGTTGAATTGAACTCTCCAGCGGAATAGTTGAATTGAACTCTCCAGCGGAATAGTTGAATTGAACTCTCCAGCGGAATAGTTGAATTGAACTTTGGTGCATATCAACCCTAACTCTAGACCTGAATTATTGAGATTGGGAGTGCACTGTACATTTTTTAGCGTCTCCAGCGGAATAGTTGAATTGAACTTTGGTGCATGTCAACCCTAACTCTAGACCTGAATTATTGAGATTGGGAGTGCACTGTACATTTTTTAGCGTCTCCAGCGGAATAGTTGAATTGAACTTTGGTGCATGTCAACCCTAACTCTAGACCTGAATTATTGAGATTGGGAGTGCACTGTACATTTTTTAGCGTCCTGCTATCTGTGCTTTATACTATTTCGCTCAGAAGTTGATAAGGGGACTACTCGTCCCGAAACGCGTACTGTTGTTTGGACACTCGTCACACTGCGCCGAATCCGGACACTGGTTTGAGTCTTGCTGCACGCTGACTTGCTGGGTCTGAGGGTATTTCCGAGACCAACTGATTTTTGTGAATTGTGGAATTTTTTGGTCATACTGATGCCTGCGAAGCAGAAGTGGAATCTGAGTTCTGTCCCAACATCTGCCAAGAGATCGGTGGTGGATTATTTGAAGGCCAAGGAGAAATTGGAGTTCAAGAATCTGGCAAAGCTGAAACTCGAGTACCACCGTGATCACTCTTTTCACCCGCAACTGACATCGCTTCGAGATGGTTCTGATATTATTCAAGTGGCCATTGCTGATGAAGCACAGAAAGTGATTCACGTTTCGTTGCATGCCAAAAAGCTCGAATTGATTGAGAAGGAACTTCAAGAAATGCAGCTGGGGACACAATCACAGTTGCAGGTGGCAACACAAGCTATTGATAAGAGCATTGTGGAGCAACAACAAGAGACGAAGTTGTGGTATTCGATGGAAACGAATCTCATGCAAGATATGGAAGTGGACCCTGATGTGGATCACAGCGACATCAAGATTGCAGCCACCAAACAGATCATCCTTGCCACGCAACAAATTCAATATGCAGCAAGTACTAAGTGGGAAAAGTGGCAGCAGTTTGAGATTGATAAAGTCACTCGACACAACACACGAGTACAGCAAGCAGAAGTGAGCAAGGAAATTCTACGGGAAGAGATTCAAAGAGGCTTGTCGATTGAGGACCAGATTGCGAACTTACGAGCTCAAGTTCAGAAATCTTTGATACTGCAAGATCCTCAGGGACAAAAAGGCAATCAACAGAGGCAACCAAGGTCCCCTCGACATCAGGAACGTGCAGAAAGTCGCTCAAATTCGAAGTCCAGACCAACCTCTAATCGACGTAACAAGGCAAAAAACGATCAGGGACGGCGCCGACGATCATCAAGCAAATCCAAAAACAAAGAGACATTGAGCCAGTCCCAGAATATTTCCAAAGGAGGCAAAAGAGGCGGCTCCAACAAACGCAGAGCAAGTCACAGGAACACCAGTTCTCATCAGTCCAAAAAGAGAAGAGGAAGCAAAGAACAAAAAGATGGAAACAACAGCGGCCGAAAAAAGTGAGGATCAAGCCGTGTGCGGATGAACCGATGAAAGTTCAATCACTGCATGGTGATCATGTTCAAGATCCTCCAGCTTTTTTGAAGCTACTGATCAGCATGGGACCGAAATATGTCCCCCATAATTCACCATTAAATGTTCTGCGCAAACAACTCTCTGCCCTACACACAGAATTCAAACAATTGACCCGGGTTATTTCCTGGAGTGCATTTTTTGCAAACTGTGTGCATGACACGGACAATGACAATTTGCGTTTGGGTTTTCCTTATTCTTCATTTTATCCTTCCTCAGGCAAGGATCTGACGCCGGATGTAATTGACCAGTTGGGTCACATTCACACCGCAATTGAGCAATCGGTGAACCGGCAGCATGATCACTGTCTATTGGCATTAGAACGAGAGCTTACACGCCCTCATCAGCGTACAGGTATCAGCTTCAAAGCAGACTTGCTTCGAGATTATCTAAGGCATCATGTTCTGGTTTCTGCAGATAAAGATGCATCATTTGTCATAATGACTGTACAGTGTTATCAGACTGAAGTCTCTTTCAATATGGCTACGATACACAAAACTGGTCATCCAGTGTACAAATGTCTGGGTACTGATGAACCCTCACAGCAGGAACACTGGCAGAAAGAGGGCTTACATTGGCAAAATCATCTGATTCAAGTGTTGGAACAGTTTTACTTTTTTTTTTTTTTGACTGACTCCAGAAGTTCAAAGAGTACTCAAGACTGTGCTTGGGAAAGTGGGCGTCTCCAGCATATGATACAGTGGATCCCCGCAAAGCGGGGCACATGGCAAAGACCCAGAGTTCACATGCGTATAATAGAGGGCTCTTTGTTGCGGTAGGCAAAACCGCCACGCCATATGGCAAGCCTATAATGCGTAAGATTTAAGGGGGTTAAACATGCTGCATCACGTGTGTGCCATTCCCCACAGGTCTTCAAGAGTGACAAGCTTTCGTCGCTTTGTAGGGGCCATGTCTGGTGGCGGGCGTTGGCCCAGGATGCCGGGTCTTGTGCGGCAGTGGCGTTTAGGTAGAGGGGGCTCCACCCAGTGGGCCGCGCGCTCGGATGCCCACAACTGGCTCATCACCGAAAAGAGTTGGACCCTTCGGTCATGCCGCTGGTAGTGCTGGTCTGCGGAGGTGGTCCACACTCTAGCACGCCGCAGGAGGGTGTGCCAGTGCCGTGATTGCCGCACCAGGTCCTCTAGCATGTCGCGGTATGAAACCATCAGTGAGGCCCCGAGAATGGCACGTTGATGCAGAAACCAAGGCTGGGCCAGATACTGCATTGCCGAAGCTACGTGTTGCGCCCCTGGGTCCGCGGCAGTGGGACAGAGGCACTGGTCGAGATATTTTACCGCCCATGACCTGGTGTAGTACGATTGCGGCCGGTCCCATGTGCGCGCAGCTCTACGGTGGGACGTCTCTTGAGAGGCGCGGCCATCCTGCCGCTGTGTTCTCTCCCGGGGCCCTGTATACCCTACTTGATTGCGGAGGATAGAGTCCGTGGGGTTCGGTCGTACAGCTCGTGAGCGCAGCTTTGTGTACCATCCCGGCACCGCCGTGGAGGGCGTGGGCGGCACCTGTGGGTCACGGGGGGGCATGGTGAGTTGGCCGCGCAGTTGGCATACGCCATGTAGGGCGTGGTACTGGTGCCAGGCCACACGCGCCCTGAGGTCTACCCGCATTGTTCGGGGGATGTGGTCCCATAGGGACTGTGGTATGCGAAGGCAGGCAACATGGTGTAGGTCTGCCGCTGACGCCCTGTTCCACCATTCCGTCACCGTATCTTGCCATGGTCCCCAGGTGCTAAGCCACATGTTGCGAAATGCGACTTTCCAACGCATGCAGTGGATGAGTCGTTTGTGGACAGTGGTACCGTGGTGGAGGGGACATATGGGGCATTTGGGGTTGGTATGGTCCCACGGCGCGCCCGTCCCATCCCATCGTACCTGACCCCAAAGCCATTTAACCCAGAGCATACGTCGGTCCCCGCGCATCGGCAGCCAGGATACCCAGTGTGCACCGTCGAAAGTGACAACGCGCCTCCGTTGGAGGATCCATTTCCGCGCCGGAGTGGGGGCGGGCCCGCCGCACATTGCAATATCTTCGGGGCGCTGGGGGTCGTAATCCGGCACGGGTAGGCGCGTGGCCATCTTGGCGAGCAGGTCTACTTCCCCATTGCGTCGAATTTGTTCGCGTTCTTGCGCGTTACGGGCCTCCGTCTCAAGGCGGTGGCTGGGGATCCACTCCGCGGCGATGCGTTTGTGCTGCACTTGGTCACACACTTTGTGGCGGATGTCAGCGTCACAACATTCGTGCGTGGGTCGGCGGTGTGCGCATTTTGTGACGGCCATGTTGTCGATGTATTGAGTGTCACCGTCAGATGCAATGGCCGCGCCGATGGCTGCTCCGTACATTTCAGCCCTGTAGGACTGCTGTGGGCCCGCCACCCGGGCGAGGATGCGAAGAGGCCCTTTTGTTACTGCTGCGCCCGCCGCTTGGTATTCCGAGCCCGCAATCTGAACTGTTTGAAGGCTGCCATCGGAGTATAGGGACGTTCCGGTTGGCGGTTGCTTGTTTGAGTAGCACGCTATGCCCGCGATGTTGACAGGGTGGTATCCCGCAGGTACCGTGCCTGCCGAGGGGTCTTCGTGGTACCGGTGTGGGGCAATGTAGTGGTGCGTGTGGAGGGCATCCCCCACCTGCTCCTTGCGGGCAGACAAGAGGACGCCGTCATCGGAGCTTTCACTGTCGATGAGGTTGGGTCCCCCGGCCGGCCGCGGCGGTAGTGCTATGTGGAGTGCAGTGCGAGCACCTAGCTGGGTGAGTATAGCCAAGTAGTTGCGAATAGGCACCGCTCGGGAGGGCAATTCTTTGCTAAGGTTGCAGCCAATGGATCCCGGACGTGAACGTAACGTGTTCTGTACCATTGTGGTGAAGCGTGCCCTGTGGGCCCAGAACAGTTGGTGCAACCCCATTCCGCCCAGTCGGTGAGGAGAAGTGACATGGAGGACGTTGTATGATTTGTGAACGTCGACCTTATTGAGTTCCATGCCCTCCGCCATAAGCACAAACCGCAAGCACATGGAGTCCATGGCTTTGAACATTGAGTCGTTGGGGAGAAACAAGGTGCGGTACGTCCACCGT
This sequence comes from Eutreptiella sp. 'Long Island Sound 2002', assembly GCA_964036045.1. NCBI lineage: Eukaryota > Euglenozoa > Euglenophyceae > Eutreptiales > Eutreptiaceae > Eutreptiella > Eutreptiella sp. 'Long Island Sound 2002'. Next base: position 2,561 of record CAXIWF010000205.1, on the reverse strand, counting down.
GGGATCAAGATGGTGTTCAGCAGCTGCACCCGCTCGAAAGCGTTCAGTGGCAGGTATTGGTATCGCGTCAGATCAGCTGCGGCCGTCCCCACGAAGTCATCACGTGCCTTTTGTTCCCAGGTTGGATGTGCCAGGAGGTGACCGAGGTAGTGGAAGATAGGGGGTTGCAGCGGCAATCGCGCATCGCCCCACGTGATGGTGTCCCTGGTCGGGGACTCTCGTCGTGCCACACCCTGACGGCGGGAGGGTGGGGCCCAACGGTACACCTGTGTCTTTGAAGGGTTCGTCTTGAGGCCCAGTATGGCAGACAATTGACTGACGCGCTCCAGGACGTGCTGCATCTCCCGTTGGTTCGGGGAGATGATGGCGATGTCGTCGACATAGGCCAGTATGGTGCTGTTGGGAAATTCTCTAGTGAGAGTCTGGTGGAAGGCCTCATACACTAGAACAAAAAGGGCTGGGGACAGGGGGCACCCCTCCTTGATGCCACGACGCAACGGAAAACGGACGTCTCCGTACACCCCCGTGCTGTGAGCGTAGATGCTAGCCACCATGTTGTAGATGCGGGCTGGGGTTCCAATCAACTGGAGTCCGTAGGTGAGGCACTCATGGGGCATGCTGGGGTAAGCTTTTGCGATGTCCAGGAGGCATACCAGCGCACCGTCCCCGTATTGGTGTAAAAGCATCGACATGCGGAGGGCTTGTGGTGATGTGGTATAGCCTCGTCTACATCCTGCTTGGGGGTCGGAGAGCGCCGCGTCGATGGGCCCTCGCAGGGTGTCCAATATGAGCCGGGCTAGAATGGAGTACATCCCCGTGGCTACGCTAATGGGCCGGTAACTGCGGGCCGCCTCAGGGGGGCCAGACTTGTAGATCATGGCTATTCTGGCCTGCAGCCAGTGGTGCGGCACATCGCCGCTTTCCCACACATGGCGCACTGCTATGTATAGGTCCCACTGTAGTTCCCTAGGTAACCACTGGTACAGGTGGGGTGCCACGTGGTCCATGCCTGCCGCCTTGTTCTTGGGTTGGCGTAGCGCTTTTGTGAAAGATTGCCAGGAGGGAGGATCGGGGCTCACTGGTCGTCCTGGCTTTAAGACTTGTGAAAGAAGAGCCTTGGCCTCTTCCGGCCTCCATGGTGGGTCCCCCGCGAAGTGCGGAAGGTGTTCGGCGGCCGAGGTCGTGTCAGGTTGTGGGGTAGTCGTGCGGAAGGGGGTGATCAGCCACCACTTTAGGGCATAGAAGAAAGTAGAGCGGCCGCGTACCGCGCATTTTCGGAAGCGCCGCAGGTGTCGTTGGGCCCGTTTCATATTATTGGTCGCCCTGTGGTGCGCCCAAGCTTGCTGGGCCCTCTTGGAGGTAGGGTCGCGGTGCAACTCGTCAGCCAGCTGTTGTTCGACCACGTCTTGAACTGGCTGTGGGCGGGGGTGTGCGTGTACAAAGCTGGACGCTGCGGCAATGATGGCGTCCGCCCTGTCTAGTGGGTGCATGATGTGATCTTGGTGAGTGGAGTGCGCTTTGGACCATTGGGACATGTGGCGCGAAAACTTGCGGAATAACGAGGAGGGCCAGTGCGACACATTGCCCATGACCGGTGGCGGCGCTGGCCGCGGTCCCAATGGGTTCATTACTGTGACCCTGACTGCTTTGTGGTCACCCGCATGGGGAAAATCGATGGTGTCCGCAGAGATGGGGGGGTGAATGTCCCATGCCGTGGGAGAAAACAGGACTGCGTCCAAGCGGCGGCCCTGGCAATGTGTGGAGAGATTTTGAGGGCCGGTGTTTGGCGCATGTGCCAAAATCGGGTCCAGCAAGGCTCCGGATTCGAGGAGCGGGTGCCAGTACCTAGTTGGTTGGGAAGGACGTCCCCACACATGGTCGTTGAAGTCGCCCATAAGGATGCCCAGGTCTGGCAATTGTGCAAGCCATGCGTCCAACTTTTCACGTTGGTCCCGCGAAAATGGTCCGTGGATGTTGGCGATGACGTACGGTGTGTGGCCAGGGAGAGCGAGCTTGATGGCACGGGCCTGGCTCCCCATGGAGGGCAGCTTGGAGACATATCTGGATATGGAATTGTGGACGAGGAATTGCGTGTCCGGGTTCTCGTCCCCATAGGTGATGGGGAGGTAGTCATCATCCATAGCAGCCGTCCAAGCTGCATGGTGAGATCCACTACGGAATCGAAACTCCTGTAGGGCAATAACTGCGGGCTGTTCGGCGATAATCTCCGCCAGGAGGTGCCCCTAGCGGCGCCGTGAAAGGAAGGGTCCTCCGACATTGAGTGTCAGGAAGGATAGGTCTGGCCGGGGTGGGGGGCTGGGCCCTGGATTGGGGTGGACGTCGTTGGACAGACGTATTAGCCGTTGTGCTAGATCCCATAGGATCAGGCCCGGCAATCGGGTGCGCGCGAGTGTTTGGTGTAAGGGTGAAGTGTGTAGCTGTGTGTAGGTGTCTTGCACGTGTGGCGGTGTCCACATGGGCAGTCCAACATGGGTGAGTGTCAGTAACAGGACGTACCAGCCCGTCAGGTTAGAGTAGTGCCACCTGTGCCGACGTTGTAG
>CAXIWF010000204.1:0-33989 GCA_964036045.1 Eutreptiella sp. 'Long Island Sound 2002' | reverse complement strand
GCCGCGTTTCTCTCTGCAGTGCCATCGGCAAACTTACCGGAACGAGTAATTTACTTACGATAAATATACAAAAGAATGACTAGTTTGTTCATGAGCATTTATTCGTTGAAGCTGGAGACTATTTGAACTCCGAATACAGCCAGCTATTTTCTTCGATTCTTTTGCATCACTGATACATTTGCTCGTCTAGCTTACATCCAATCACTCCGACATTGATTTAGTTAGGAAACGAATATATTTAGCTATGGAAGGACCTACTCTTGATGAGGCATTAGAGGAAGTAGAAACGAGGTTTCTTTACAATTTACCGGAGAGTGAATTGAGCCAGGTAAGACCACGACCCAAAATTTCGACTTTATCCTGATCAACAATTTGTGAACTCCATAAATGATATACAACTGTTTTAAACTTATTTATATTTTTTCTCATAATATCGCATCTTTATGTTAGGTGGATCGTCTATTTTTCCAGATTGAACAGGCTTACTGGTATTATGAGGACTTTAAAGCAGATGTGCATCCTCATTTGCCGCACTATTCCACCCTCAAAAGCTTTGCGGTCAAAATATTTAGTCATTGTACTTTGCTGAGTAAGATGAATGACAAGTTTCAAGAGTTGTTCTCTGATTTCCGAGCTTATAAATCGAAGATCCCTGTTTATGGATGTATCCTGTTGAATCCGGGTATGAATAAGGTTGTGCTTGTTCAGGACTTCGCGAGTAAAACATGGACTTTTCCGCGCGGTAAGATAAATGAAAATGAATCTGAGTTTGCATGTGCCATTCGGGAAGTGTATGAAGAGACTGGGTTTGATGGATCGGCATGCTGTAAAGAAGAGGATCAGCTGGTGGTATTCCAGGATGGTAAACAGGTTAAGCTCTTCGTCGGCACCAACGTACCAGATGCGACACAGTTTGCCATTACTGTAAGAAAGGAGATCGCAGCAGTTGCATTCCATCGTCTAGATAGTCTACCAAAGACATATGGGGTGAACCCTTTCCTTCCCAAGCTGAAGCGGTGGATCTCGCAGCGGTCGAAGGGACACAAGAAGTTTTTACCCCAACAGATCATGACCAAAACTCCAGCAAAAGCATCTGGTGCAGCAACTAACAGCAGCAGCATTGGTGCTCTGACTGGTGGTTCGCGTCGCACCGGAGCAGCTTCTGTGGAAGCATCCCCAATTGGCAGGCGTTCTCCCTCTGCGAAGGCGCTGGCAGCAGGAGCTAGCCAGTCTGCGCACGTAGCGAAGAATCTGTTCGATCAGCGGAATAGTGACACCTTCGCGGCAGACGGTGCCAAGAAGGGGTGGGGTGTCGAGGAGATGTTCCAAGCGAACGCCAAGATAACTGGGCGTGACTACAGGGAATATGACGGTAATCCACATGACTTCGGCTCCTCTCACCCTAGGTACGTGGACTACAATAACTTACAGGGGCAAGGACAGGGGTCTGGGCGGCAGGTTCAGAGTCGCGGTATTGCTAGTCTAGGTGATGAGAGCGCTTTAAGTATGCAGGATACATTTATGCTGCCAAGTGCTGTTTGCAATCAAGCACAGCTCACCGAACCTTCAGTTGCTCCAATGACTCTTCAGCAGTTGAAGCAACTACAGCAGCAACAGCAACAACAGCAACAACAGCAGCAACAGCAACAACAGCAACAACAAGTGCACCTGCAGCATCAGAAAGGAGATAAGTTTGTATTAGACGTGCGGAAGATAATGTCTGCTATAGATGCTGTCCTCACTAGAACTGCTACTGCTACATGACTGCTACATGACTGCTACATGCAGTGCACCTTGCATCTGCGCAGCACCACGGCAGTTTCGTAACTCCAGCAGCTCTAGCGGTGTGAGTGGACTCGACTGTCATCATAAACCCACTAGATTACGGTCGAAGGTGCGTTGCTATGAAAATTGCTCTTGAAGTAGAATGGAAGGGGGAAGGGAGTACTGCCATATTTGCTGCTGCCGCCATCATCCTTGCTATTCAGGATCGTTCGACCAAACATGTGAATACTTTGTATCGTAAATTCTGCTGGGAGTGTATACTAAAACGCAACGCCAATGTAATGCTTGTGAATCCATTTTATCGTTGAGTTTAGGGTATCACATTATGCTAATTTCTTTTTAAAAATGCTTACATCCTATATAAGAACGTAGTCATTATTCGAAGCTAGAATTTCGAAACAGAAATGGGCCGGTGGGAAATATTCGAAATACAGTATATGAAACATCTTCTTCGTGATATAAATTAACCATCCACCACACTTCAGAAACAATTTTGTATCATAAATCTGTGTGTTTAACACAAACGTGAAAGTTAACCAAAGAGAGCGCTATGAGTCTAGCGCTCTCTCGAACCATGACTATCATTGCACGGTATACTCTCCTGTATGAATCAACTGTCTATATACACCTGCTGTACGGTGTGCTCTCCTGTATTTATCAGCTGTCTATATACACCAGCTGTACTGTGTGCTCTCCTGTATGCATCAGCTGTCTATATACACCAGCTGTACGGTGTGCTCTCCTGTATTTATCAGCTGTCTATATACACCAGTTGTACGGTGTGCTCTCCTGTATGCATCAGCTGTCTATATACACCAGCTGTACGGTGTGCTCTCCTGTATGCATCAGCTGTCTATATACACCAGGTGTACGGTGTGCTCTCGATTCCACTGTTGCAGTGATAGCAGATGCGAAGTCAGTCTCCCTTACTAAGGCAGTTGGATTCCACTCAAACATCTTCGGACGCAGTCAGCTTCGCACCAGCAGAATCAGAGGCAGAATCAGAGGCAGAATCAGAAGCTGCTGAACATGATGAGGAAGGGGGAGCAAGCCGTAAGCGTCGTTTCTTTCTGTTGAATATCTCCTCTGCAGATGGATTGCTGCGCTGCTGCAGTGCTTGTGCGACATTTCTGTCTTCATTACCAGAACTGGTGTGGTGTCGCTTCAAACTGCGATTGCTATGATCACCAGTGGCATCTCCAGAACTCCCAGCACTGTCCCCTGTGCTGTCCCCGGCTGTGTCACCAGTGGTATCTGCTGTACCACCTCCTGTACTGCTCCAGTCGCTGTCCAAAACACAAGCATTGGTCCCCGGGTGTTTACCAGAGGTTGATCCATCCTCGCCCATGCTACGAATTACTCCATCTGACAGTGTGCCCATGACACTGGAGTCGAAGTTATCATTTTCCTTTTTTTCTTTTTCTTCATCTTCTTCTTCTTCATCATCCTCTTCCTGTTTATCCTTTCTCTCCGTCATAGAAAAAGCTGGCAGAGAAGAAGCTGGCAGAGAAGTTTTGCAGCACTCGGTTGCCCCGCTATCGATTTCTGATTGAGCTGCTACAGTCAGGGTGATTTCCGATATGATGCTCTGCTCGCTGACACTGTTGTGCAAAGCACTTGCGGGGCCTTGCTTCCTGGTGCTGACACTGGTAACGGTGCTGGCGCTGGTGCTGGCACTGGCACCGATGTTACCACTGACCTTGTAGCTGCCAATAGGACATAAAAATGCCGCACCGTCAATAGAGCCGTTGCGGAATAAGCTAGAATCTGATATCGCATCGAAGATTATTGCGCAATGTGGTTTATTATAACATGAAGCGTGCCTTTGGCGGAATACCAGGAGAAAAACACATAATCAAATGCATTCACATCCTGTAGCATTTATATATAATATGCGAACATTGCTTTATCGAAGTAACGTAGACGATTGTAAGTTTGGTCCTGCTCACCTCCCACAGCTTCTGCAATGGCCCCCGCGCTGGCCTCGAGCAGAGCCAAGGCTGTCTTTGCATCCTCACTGACACCAGAACCAACAGCCTCCCTCCTTTCAGTTGCATTACAGCTATAACTGCTACTACTACTACTGCTACTGCTTTTGCCATACCTGCGGTTACAGTTTCTAGCCTGTTGGACCTGCGATCGCTCGGACTCAGCTACATCGCTTCCGGTTGCACTGTTTGTGGTGGTTGCGTTATCAGCATCCGTCTCGACGTCGGCATCGCCTTCACCTTCGATGGTGTGCTCATCCCGGGCAACCATCACATGCTCCGCATCATCCGTAGACAGCTACGCAGTACAGGTAAATTTAAAGATACAATGACGTGTACGTATTTAGTATACATAACAGGGCAAAATCAATCAATCAATCAATATCATTGGGGCAACTGCACATCAACACTAAAGGGACGAGCAACAGTTACCAAAGAGGACTATCTGTCAATCACAGGAAAAGTAAAAAATCCCCACCTCTTTGAGAAACACAGCCATGTAGCAGTTAGAGTCTGAAATTGGGGCGCCCTCAGTGCGGTCAGTTGTTACACTGGTGGTTACACCAGCAGTTTTAGCTTCTGGGGTGGGCGCGATAGAAAAGGCGAAAACAACCCGCATAGCACTGTAGTAGCGGGTCCGGTCTACACGATAACATGGTAGCATAGCTGCAAAATCATTTCCACTGGCGACACGAGTCCTGAATCTCTCGATCTAACCACACATCAGCATCGAAAATTAAATTACAGCATGTCACAAATTAATAATAGACAGACAAAGGCTCAGGATCTTCAAAGTGATGATGATCTATTTATCATAAAATCAAGTATTTAAAAGGAGGAAAGCAGTCAAGCTTGCAATAAATTGCGCTAACTATATCACCGCCGCTTTGGCAATAATCTTACCCCGGCTTCGTCCTGGCCTGGCCCTTGGAATATGTTATAAATGCTCCTGTTAACAACAGCACTAGGTTCGTAGCCAGTGAGTCTGTAGAACGCCTCTGATGCAAAGGTCACTAGCAGCTCTGTCGTATCGAACCTATCCGCACCATTCTCTTGATCTGCACCACTGCAACCTCTTGTCGTACTGCTGATGCTGCTACTGCTGCTGTGGCCTGCTGAATGATTGCAGTGCTTCTTCTTCATCTTGATAATGCAGAAGCTTTGCTGGAAAGCTGTCAGCTCTTTACGGTCGGATATTTGGCGCTGATCAAGCAATTGTTTTACGATCAACTGTATATTATTCGGCAGCTGAATATTGCTATGTAGTAACTGGGGATCTGCTACTGAAGCATAAGATAGTCGCTCTCGGACCAAATCACGCAACTTCTGATTCTTCGTCACGAGCGATACCATCTGGTCTAGCAGGGCTTCTAGCTCAGCCTTCTTCCTGACGCGAGTCTTGCGCGCTAACACTTTGTTGCGTTCCCTGTTTGCACAGGGAATATCAGTTGACACAGTCGTCGGTTTGATAATAAGATATTATACGTCAGTTTAGAAATGGATTTTAAAAGTTAATTTTGATGTTATATCTTTACCTTCTTCTCTCCTGCGCTGCGGCAGATGGCATTCGTGCTTTCTTGCGCAGTTGCGCCGCTGAACTGCGGGATCCATCCGAGGTCACAGGCACATAGCAAGCAGCTGCTGCCGCCGAGCCCCCAAAGCTAAAACCAGCTATACCTCCTTGCTCAAGGCCACCATAAGGATTTGGAGGAAAGTTAGCAATTGGGTGCATTAGTGGGAACGGTGCGGGATAGACATTGTGAAAGGAGACTGGCTTTCCGTCATATCTCCAGGGTGTGTTTTCCAATATTTTGAGACCTTGTTGTGGCGCATTAAACATGCCAGGATGCAATGACTGCTGATGGCTTAAGTAAACATTGGGAGGGAAAAAACGTGAGTCCATTGGAATAAGTTGGGGAGCCCCGGCAGTCTGACTCGAGTATAGAATTCTATGTTCTGCTTGGGGCACGAAGTTGGTACTGGCCGGAACGACACCCCTAGGCGGGTTACCATGCAGAGTTAAATTCGCAGCAGAGGAAAGTTGATGCTGATCAAAACTCTGGCTAGATTTAAAGTTTGGTAATTCTGGATTTGCTGTTTTCCCTCCGCTCTTGTCGCAACCGATGCTGCTCTCCATTATCAAACAGCTGTTTTCGGACTCCGCTTGGACTCGTCTTAAATTCAGTGCTGCACACTGCACTGTACTTTACTTTGGGCCATCCACAAACCACTTGAAAGGATCATACAAAGCTCATGGAACTCCTATATTGAGTACATACATACAAACATAATAAATTTTGTAACGAAAATTTAAAACGATTTGAAGTGTGTCATATCTGATGTTGTGAATTACGTGGTGTTACTCAGTGAGAGGCAACGTCACCCATAATTCAATAATAAAAACCATAATTTATTTATGTTTTAAGTTTCAAACCCTTCCATTATTGAAGACTTACTTCAGGAAATAAAATCACCAGGTTGAAGAAAATAGTGTTATTTAATAAACGTATAATATAAATAAATATAGTTTTAAACGCATAACTATACTTCATGTCTCGTTTTCTGACGCACTTGGAAATCAGTGTTCGATCGGTCCCACTATCCCCGAGTGCCGTCGCACAACAGCAACCCCACCCCGGGTCACAGCACAGGTAAAGTTCCAAGCTACTGTACTCGCATCCCAGTATCCCAGGTATTCCACAGCACAGGTCCCACTGGTGAATTTACGTGTAAATTAGAACTAAAAAGCTAGTGTGGTGATACTCATGGTTTATGGTCTCTTTTCGAGTATCTGTCTCTGCGGTAATATACGGGTATTGTTGATAGTAAGTGCTCGAGGTTTGCACTTGTAATCACTCGATGCCATCACCAGTGGTGGTGAGGCCGCGATCCTAGTTAAATATAAAACGTTAAAACATTTTTAACGGGTTGCAAAAGTGAAATCTGAAAGTCACCGCTCTTTGATTTTGTTAGGATGGCGAAATTTGTGGGTATATGTTGGGCGGTTTCCCTCCTGTCTATTCTCACCTTGATCCAAAGCTACAGTGGACGCTATCCAATAGGGCGCCGTTGCTGCGAAAGGCAAGGGTCATGTCGTTTACAACATGACTATAATTCAGAAAATAGGATGTTCCTAACTTCAAGCTATTATCGATCGTCGGCTCTCCTAGCTACCAAACAACAATGGGAAGATATTCTCGGCAAACAAGAGCCTCCCACAAACCCCATGCCACTTCCTGTAGGTTGCTTGGACTCTTTATCAACGTTGCTGAATTCAATAGAGGATCAGCAAGTACAGCACATCAATGTGGATGAGCTACAGGAACAATGGATAGACTACTGCATCGAGCAGAGTAAAGCAGAGGACTTTGGGAAGTTTTCCTTGGGTGCTATTCTTCCTATGATAATGAAGTCGAATACTTTAATCAACCTAGTGAATAAAACTATCGAGAGTTGCAATGAAGTAGAACCTATGCCTGTTTACATTACTGAACAGGAGCTGCGCAGGATATGGAGAGAAGATGCCCAGAAGCCAATGGGAAAATCTATGGATAAGTTTAAAGTGGCAGAGGCATTGCTTCTTGTTGATGATGAGGATATCCCACACATTCTTGACAGTGATACGAATGATTGGGCGAGGGGGGCAACCAGTAGCAGTAGTAGCAGTGATATCAGTGATCTTGCCATTGAGCTGCATATTAGCCAGGAAAGCTCTTCCTCTCTTGATTTATCCGCTAGCTTAATTGAAGAAAAAGAAACTCTAGTTATTACATCTCAGGTAATTACACCTCATACTCCCCGGTTGTATATTTGGCTGAGCTTTGACTCATCAACTGCTTTATATTTACTTTTCATTAAGTGTGTGCTTTTATTTCACTGTTATATTTCCCTGATACTTGTTGGTTACTCCTACTCCTACTCCTACTCCTACTCCTACTCCCTGTTGTTATCGGGTTAATATTATTTTGTATTAACCACTCGACCAAATAATATTAACCCGATAACAACACTCCCTCCCCCCCACCCCACCCCCACCTCCCAACAATCCCGCAGGAGCTGGAGCGAATATGGCAGGAGAGGGCGGACATTAAGTGGGGCCTTCCAAGCCCGCAGTTCGAGGCCAAGGCAGCTCTACTGCTGCTCGACCCCGACGACGATGAAGAGCTTGAGTTCGTGCCTTTGGTATCGACCTCCTCTAAGCAGGGGCAGGAAGAGGAAGAGGACGGATATGGTGAGGCGACAACGGGGGATAGCACTTCTGGAAGATTGAAGGGTGCTGGTAGCTGGAAGCGCCCCCAGTATGTTTCTGCTGCAGAAGCTGCTGATGAACCCCTGGCAGCCGCTAGTCAGGTACGTCCGTACTACCCGCAGCGGCTGTGCATCATCTGGTGATATCCAGACTGGCCTCGAGTCCGATCGATACTTTTTTGTATTCATTTCGTTGTGCCACCTGACCTTCTTATGTAGAGTATTCATATTATCTTGTGGATGCATTTTAGTGCGGGTGCTTATATATACACCCATCATATGCATCCTAAGACCTTTCTTATGTAGAGTATTCATATTATCTTGTGGGTGCATTTTAGTGCGAGTGCTTGTATATACACCCATCATATGCATCCTAAGACCTTTCTTATGTAGAGTATTCATATTATCTTGTGGGTGCATTTTAGTGCTGGTGCTTATATATACATACACCCATCATATGCATCCTAAGACCTTTCTTATGTAGAGTATTCATATTATCTTGTGGGTGCATTTTAGTGCTGGTGCTTATATATACACCCATCATATGCATCCTAAGACCTTTCTTATGTAGAGTATTCATATTATCTTGTGGGTGCATTTTAGTGCTGGTGCTTATATATACATACACCCATCATATGCATCCTAAGACCTTTCTTATGTAGAGTATTCATATTATCTTGTGGGTGCATTTTAGTGCTGGTGCTTATATATACATACACCCATCATATGCATCCTAAGACCTTTTTTATTTATCATTCTCTATATCATTTCACTATTACCCACCTACAAACTCTTATTTACAACAGGATCAGGGATTTTGGGACCGCTTCAGTGGGCGCAGCAACCAGCTTCTCCGCGAAACATTGCGCCGTATGTATCTGCAGCTGGAAGTGACCCCACACTACCGCCCCGCTTGGAAGAAGGACCGGAACTTCTTGACACCTGATCTGGACACGCAGGAGTTCATGGGTGACGTGATGTTCAGTAACACGTATATGACAAAGCGCATTCCGGCTAACTGGGAGGATCCAGAGTGAGTGCACGTATAACCACACTGTACTCATGAGTTTCTTTTTTTTACTCCACCCTCTCTGATGTAGTTTGATATTGCGTGTCAGTGCAACGTAGGGTCTGCTTGGTTGCATTAGCCATCGTTCATATCGCTGTTGCCATCTTTCCAAGTAGATCCTTTTTGCTTTCCTTACTGCTACTGCTCTTCTGTTTCTACTGGCGGTGATGATGATGGATATCCCCATAAATCCCCATCACTTTGTTACTAACTGCAATATCTCCACTCTCTCTGTCAGGCGGGAGGAAATGTCTGAAGCATATCTATCCACTGGGACGATGGCCATGCCTGGAGAAGTTGAAACTGATTTTAACTTGAAAATCCCGCTATGGGAGCAGCTCAACTTGGAAGTGGGTCCGCAGTTCTCCGGGAAACTTGGGCTGGAAGCGCAGCTGCTTCGTGAACTCCAGGAATCAGGCCAGGCTCAGGCGACGGAAGTCGCAGGCAGTGGCACTGGCGTGCTGGACAAGGAAGCAGGTATAGAAGAGGCGGAAGTCGATTGGGACAATTTTGACTTTAATACTGCTCTAGAAGGCTCGCAATCCCAGCAGGGACAAGCAGAATTATCAGGTTTCAGTTTTAGTGATGAAATAGACTCATCAGGAGTAAGTCTTGAACAAGATGATCTTGATGACTTTTACAGCGCGTTTAGAAGCGGGAGCGGCAGCAGTGATCGAGTGGGCGGTCTCGATGATGACGAGGACGATGCTGAAGGTGAGGAGGGTGAAGATGCGGATGATGGCGATGAAGATGACTCTCTCGACTGGGATTCCAGGGGCATGCGACCATCCACTGATGCAGAGATCGCTGCGCGCAATCGCGAAGTTCTCCGGAAGAAGGCTGAGAAGTCCACGAGTAGCGTGAAGGAAGCACCGTGGCTGTCGGACAACACTAAGTGGAAGACACCCGCAGAGTGGATCTCCCACCCGCGCTTCAAAACCCACGTTGGTCATGAAGTCTGGTCTGTATATGGGCCGAAATACTTCGAGGAAACGGACGATACGGTGTGGGATGAAGACGTGTATCTCGCAGAGGCGATGGAGCACGTTAATGAAGTGACTGATGTGTATCTAACAGACCACCTCGCCGACGCCGCCGCATGGCAGCGGAGGAAGTATTGGGATCGGGTTATTGACACAACCTTGGACAAGCACTCCACTTCCGCTCCTACCTCTGCTCATGCTCATTCACACACCCAAGGAGAAGAAGGGGAAGAAGGCGAAGAAGGAGGTAGTTCTGTAGACCCTGTAACAGGTAGTACTGCGCCGTTCCGTGAGCCTATTCCTACCTACATGATGCCTGATGCTACGCGCGGAATTCGTTACTCCAATGAAGTGATCGAGCTGAAGAGCAAGCTGATTCTGCACCCTGCTCGCTTGCCCCCAGAGGTTGAGTACGCCAACGACACCTTCACGCACAACACGGAGGTGCGCGCCATGAACATGATCGGCACTTGTCGAGGCCAGTACGACTGGCAGCCGCGGCGCGAGCTGGAGAGCCAGTACGTGGTGGAAGAGGAGAAGCTGCCTCGGATTAAGCCTATTCTGGACTACATTAACCACGCTGGCAAGCTGATATCCACCAAGGTAACAAGCGTCTCATCGGAGTAATTATCTGTCTGTCTGTCTGTCTGTCTGTCTGTCTGTCTGTCTGTCTGTCTGTCTGTCTGTCTGTCTGTCTGTCTGTCTGTCTGTCTGTCTGTCTGTTGGTCGCGGGAGTGAGTCACCCCCTGCATTGTGCTCTGTGACACTGAAAGTGTGAAGGTTTCATATTATACTTTTTCACTGACGGATTCTATATATATTTGATTGTTTGTCTTTTTCGGGGGCTTCGGGTTTCGGGGTTTCGGGGGTCCGCATGTTATTTGGTTTGGGCTTGGGTTTTGCAGGACAATGTGCTGGTATTTGACTACCTGAGCCAGATGCGCCACATCATCGGCATTCGTGCCTCCATGCTGAAACTGGCGCGCACGCACTGCCCTGAGATAGTGGTAAGTTGCGTAGCACAAACAGATCGCGGAGCATAACTTTACAACCTACATCAACATCCCGAAAGGGGTATACTGTATCTAAGCAATCTGTAATATGAAAACAGTTTTTTGCCCTTCTATTCACCATGATGAACTGTTTTATGCCGAATTGTGCTGTTATTGTGCTATAGCTTGTACTAGTTCTGTTTTACACAGCCTTTCTGCCCACGAAGCAGGCCTACCCCCAACGCTCGATATTTTGCACTTAACCTCATTCCTTGTTCTTGTTCTTGTCCTTGTCCTTATCTGTAGGATATAAGACTGGAAACAGAGCGAACGCATGACAAGTTTGACAAGTAGGCCCAATATGTTTCTACGATGGAGAGGAAAGGGGGGGGGGGGATTGGAGAGGTCGGAAGGGATGGGAAGAGAGCATGAGAAGAAGGGGCTTCGGTGCCTCGCGCTCCAATTACCTTCCTGATCCTCATATGTATTACATATCCAGTACAGCTCCCATGTCCTACGCCAAACTATGCTTTAACCACATCTGATCGATGATAAATACTTGCATTGTAACAGCATAACTAAGATGCTTAATCTACTGCAGTTAAAGCGGCATTGTCCAAAATCTATCATCATGGCGATTTGCTTGCTTGCGACTGAAAACCCTTACAGCCCTGACTGAGCCTCGGCCGACCATCCCAGACTCAATGTCCTCAAAGACTAGCATAGTATAGTATAATATGAAAAGGATTATACTAATCCGCTACTGTGATAATTAAGAGGCGGCTTAAGACCACATTAAACATCTACGTGCCACACGCATGGTACGCCTGCTGCTGCAGCGGGCCTCTTGCACCCATATCAATAGTACACAGTCTCCGCGATAATAGCAATACTTTCTGCTGGCCTCTCCAAACTGACTGCACCAGTATCAGCATTGTAGTAGAAATAGTCCCCCACTTGAATACCATCAGCCGCAGCTGCGGTGTTTTCTTCTTGTACGTACTCATACCACGTCTCGGCCCCGCCCGAAACCTCCGCATAGGCCACATAGTAGCCTGGGACGCCGTCGGGCTTGTCAGAACGTGTGGTCTCGCCATCGGTGAGGCTGAGGTAGACCAACTCGCCATTATCCTGCTGCTGTTCCTGCCACATTGTAACGGTGTAGTTGGAACTGCCGCTACCTTCGCCATACTCCTCATGCACAAAGCTCTCGGGCTGGTCGAATGTAGTCTCGTTTGTTGCTATGTTCCAGTAGTAAGGATACTCCTCCCCCTCCCACACATACTGCCAGGGGTGGTTAGGATTATCCGCAGTGTAAGTTATGTAATCTGCTGTTTCTGCCTCTGCACTGGTTGTATCAGATGTCGTAGCAGCTGATGAGGACGTTGCAGCTGTGGCGGCTGCGGCTGTGGCGGCTGCGGCTGCTGCTGTGGCTGCTGCTGCAGATCCTGTCGCTGTGCTGGTTCTTCTGCCAACCAAGCTGGCGCGCCGCCCTGTAGTGACCGAGGCCCTCCTACCTCCACCTCCCCCTCCCACCGATGGAGGTGGCGGCGGGGGTGGCGGCGGTGGAGGAGGAGCATGCACGTGCGGGGCGGGGAGGGGCGTACCAGACTGAGACTGAGGTGGTGGCACTACCGCCGGTGCCACGGGCTCTGGCGGTGGTGGGGGCACAGGGGGAGCAGAGGGGGCAGGCGGAACCCTGGCAATAGAGAGCCTGCGAGGAGGGGGCGGAGGGGGTGGCGGGGGAGGCGGGGGAGGGGGAGCTGCCAGACCTTGTTGCATCTCTTCTGGCAGCTCATAACGAGTCTCGTTCGTCAGTCGATTCCAGTAATAAGAAGGTGCTCCCTGCTGAGGGACGTACTCCCAGCCATTGCTGCTACCTCCATCTCCATCGTCATCTGCAGCGAACTCAGACTCGTCTACCCCGGCATATTTATTTTTCAGCTTCAATTCTAGAGCCATCGCATTTTTGCCTGGCTGTGCAGAAAGTGTTTTGTTGAGTTCTCTTCCAAATTTTCTCTTGGAGGCTTCCTTTGTAACAGTTGCTTTTATCTCTTCATCAGAAGGGCCTTTTTTCTGTGTAAATGCAGCTGCGCGGGACAAGAATGCCTCTTTCTTTGCTTTTTGTGCAGCCTTTTCGTCCGCAATCTTCTGCTCTTCTTGCGCTTTCAAGCGCTCCGCCTCGCGTATTCGCCGCTATTGTGACATGATTTTAAAAAAATAGATATTCGAAGAGATGTGAGTTTTTATTAATATAATTACCCGGGTGCATGGTCTGGTGTATATGGAATAAGTTATTCGTAGCAAATAAATGAAAAAGTGATATCTAATATCACTTGCAGTACTGTACATTTATTCATAGCTCATATCTTACCAGCTCTTCGAGTTCTCTTTGTGCCGTACTCATAGCATTGTTCTCTCTAAAGAACAAGATACAGATAAGTTCCGAGAAACCTTTACGGGCAGTCCTTCACTGCTGAAGAAGTCAGATAAAAGGCAAGTTGAAAATTTGGTTTCGAAGTGAAAATTTGTTACACGGCCATAAGAAAGCATGACTGAGACCTTTTCAAAGACAACGTGCCGGGTTGGGTAAAATTTACCTCCGGATTAATAATTGCTGGGTGGGGCCTTGCGGAAATAATGTACGTTATATATAACTAAATAATTTTGAATAGGCTTATTAATATGGTACTAAATCACGAAACGCGGAGTCTTTCTCAGAACTTCATGCGATCGATTCAATGAACTCCATTGGCATCCTATTGGCCTACGCAGCAGTTCTTTTCATTAATTTATCATATCATTACCATCTTAACTGATCTGGGCAAATAAGAAAAGATAATTCCTTACTAGATTGATTAGAAAAAAACATCTGACAATGGTTACTTCGGCAGCTTTGACCGCTGTCCGCGCAGAGATGGGGAAGATGAGGATGCCGTCTGCAAATGACAAGGTGTACAAAGATGAGTGTGTTTTGTCCTTCGATTCCCCATTCACCGATACGGGGTTGTATGTCAACTTGGTGACATATCAAGGCTTTGGAAAGGATTATTTAGAGGCTGATATCAGAAAAGGTGGAAGGGTTTACTTACATGAGAAATGGACCCAGATTCCCAAGAAGAACAATGTGTCTGACACTGATGCCAAAAAAGATGATGTGCCACCAACGAAACTTGCCATCGGCATAAGTGGCGGTTTCATGACCGAATCCGAGTACGATATTGTCAAGGAACATGCACTGATCGTGGTGATAGCAGTGGGAACCGACCAGCTAGAAATCGTCTCATTGCCCAACCAGGAGCTTCCTGAGTTTGTCAGCAACGTGGCACAGGCCATCATCGATCACGATGGCATGAGAACCAACATGCAGGTCAGCTCATGGGATGCGGACAACGAGATGTTTGTCTCCAAGTATGCAAACGACCTGGTGCAGTTGAACCCTACCGGGAAGAAGATCCCGCAAGATCCGAAACTGTGGGTAGACGAGGAGACGGGCGCCACAGAGAACCTATGGCTCAATCTTTCCACCGGCTATATCGGGGGTGGCCGCAAGAACTGGGACGGTTCCGGCGGTTCCGGTTCTGCGCTGCGGCACTACGATGAGACGGGTAGGCAGTACCCGTTGGCGGTGAAGCTTGGCACGATCACCCCGCACGGTGCGGATGTGTGGAGCTATGCCCCGGATGAGGATTCCATGGTCATCGACCCTAAGCTTTCAGGTTGGTATTAACAATCACTGTCTTAGTGTATCTGTGCTCCACACAATTAGGTCTAGATTTGCTCGATTGTGTCAGTTTGGTATGTTGAGTATGTTAGAGTATATACATATGAGGTGGAGTGCATCTACCCCAATATGTATATACTCTAACATACCCAATATATATACATTATTTTTCAGGTCAATAGAAGGAGGTGGAGTGCATCTACCCCGATATATATACATATGTATATATATCGGGGTAGATGCACTCCACCTCCTTCTATTGACCTGAAAAATAATGGCCGCGAATTTGACTAAATTTTCTGAAATAAGCATCACCGATTCAGATCTTTCCAATTCATGGCTGAGCTAATGATCTATATACTTAGTAACCTTCACCTGTTACTGGTGTCATTTCTCCGTGTATCGGCCTATATTCAAATATCAAATATCATATATCATTTATGATATACCCCATTTGCGATATTTTGGTACATTGCATTTAGAACACCTCTCGTTTTGGGGCATCGACATCATGAAGCTGGAGAAGACCGAGAAAACTGTTGGCGAGATGGAGGTGGCTCTGAACATGTCTTACGACTGGTCCAAGATAATGGACGGCCAACAGGAGCTGCAACTCGTCTCTGGACCCGGCCTTGTGGGGCTTCGGAACATCGGGTCATCGTGCTACATGAACTCCGTGCTGCAGAGCTTACTCGCTATTCCAGAGGTAAGGAGTCGCAGTATATATGTATTTAATCAGAAAACAAAGTTAAAAAAGAAAAAACA
Source organism: Eutreptiella sp. 'Long Island Sound 2002' (assembly GCA_964036045.1). NCBI lineage: Eukaryota > Euglenozoa > Euglenophyceae > Eutreptiales > Eutreptiaceae > Eutreptiella > Eutreptiella sp. 'Long Island Sound 2002'. The sequence goes on along the minus strand of CAXIWF010000204.1, from coordinate 18,435 downwards.
AATTGCAGTATTCATCTCATAGTAATGTCATTTATTCATTTCTTTGGTTGGCTGTGGTATGCTCTGCATTCCCCGGACAATTTTCCCTGCACGAATGGATTGATCGATCCTGGTATCCTGGGATCCTGGGATTTATCATACCCGCACACACTTCATCTTCGTCTTTGTACAGGTCCAAGAGCGGTACTACCAGCCCCGCGCCTCCATTCTACAGTCAGCACCCCCAGATCCCACCCAGGATTCAGCGTGCAGTTCAGCAAGGTAGCGCACGCACTGCTCTCAGATCGCTACGCCGCGCCGCTGCCTCCCACTACTCCCCCTGCTGCTGCTGCTCAATCTCATGCAGGCAGCGGCAATGGCAAGGAGGAAGATGCGGTGGCTGCCGCTGCGGTGTCCAAGGTTTCTCTGTCCGAGGAGGCTGCAGACACAAGCACACTGGAGAAGTACGTTATAGTTCCACGTATGTTCAAGCACCTCGTGGGGCGGGGCCACCCTGAGTTCTCCTCGGGTCGCCAGCAGGATGCAGCTGAGTACTTCCAGTTCCTGCTGGAAGCCATCGCCCGCGCCGAGCGCACCGCCCTACCACGCCTTGGAGGTGGTGGGGGTGGCGTGCTGAGCAGCAAGCCTACCCCTGCTCTGTTCGAGTACCATGTAGAGGTGCGCTACCAGTGCCCAGTGTCGGGGCAGGTCAAGTACGCGCCCTCTGGTCCGCAGACACTCTTCAACATGCTGGATCTTATGGTGCCGCGTGACAAGGCAGTGGACGACTCTACCGCTGCTGCTGAGGCTGAGGCTGAGGCTGAGGCTGAGGCTGAGGCTGCTGCCGAGGCTGCTGCTAGTAGCAGTGGGGATTCGAAGCGAGCCCGCGTGGATCCAGCTGCCCCACCGCCGCCGCTGCTGCTGCGCCCGCAGAGACACCGCAGCTCATCCCATTCTCCGCATGTCTTGATGCCTGGGCAGAAGCAGGAGAAGTGGAGATGTACAGTCCCGGGGCAGGACGGACCACGGCGTGCAGACAGCAGACTAGGTTCCGCACCTTCCCGCGGTACCTCATGGTGAAGGTTGCACGGTACTACGCAGGGCCGAACTGGGTGCAGATGAAAGTTACCGCTCGGATCGACGTGCCAGAGGCGCTGGACCTCACCGCACTACGCGGCGGGGGCCGCAGCCTGACGAGACCCTCATGAGCGATGAACCTGCACCTCCATCTGCAACTGCTGTGGTGCTAATGGCGATGCTGGTGGTGGTGGTGGTGAGGAGTTTGTCGTAAGCGAGGCGGTGGTGGCACAGCTGATGTCTATGGGTTTCTCGGAGAATGGCAGTCGGCGTGCCGTGATCGCCACCAACAATGCCGACGCTGAGGTGGCTATGAACTGGGTAATCGAGCACATGGAAGACCCGGATTTCAACGACCCTCCCGTGTTGCCCTCCTCAGGTGGTGGCGGCGGTGGCGCTGGTGCTGCTGGTGATGGTGGTGGGAGTGGGTCGGTAAATGTAGAGGCTGTGGCGATGCTGACCAGTATGGGATACACTACGGACCAGACCGAGGCTGCGCTGCTCGCTACCGATAACGACATAGAAAGGTTAGCGTATATCCTTTAGAGATGCTTGAATGAGCGCAAAAATAATTATTCGTGCGGGTTGGTTCAACTCTCAGAGACACATCATGCGTTCACTTTACCTCGTCTTTTCTTGCACATTTACATCGATGCTTACCTATTTGCTGAACCATCTATGGGAAATTTTAAATAATAATTTTGCCCCCGTAGAGCTGCAGACTGGCTCTTCTCACATGCCGAGGATCTCGACGCTGCTGTTGCTCAGGTAAGTCAGTCACCAAACAACCGTTGAAATAGCTATTTGTTCCCCTTTTGAAGTTCTTTATCTTGATTTATTGTTAAGTTATGTTGCTGGCTGGCTGCGTTTGTGCAGGTGCGTGGTGATGCTGCAGCGGCATCGGCAGCTGCCTCTGCTGGTGGTGCTGGTGGTGGTACCGCGGCTGTTGAGAGCGTGGACGATGGAGAAGGCAGGTATACCTTGATGGCCATCATCTCGCATATCGGCCGGAACACGGACCACGGTCACTACGTGTGCCACGTCAAGAAGGACGGACATTGGGTGCTCTTCAACGACGAGAAGGTGCCGTATTTATTGTGTATGTAAAGTATGCTTCCTACCATTCCACCCATGGGAAACATATTGGGTGCAATTTCCATGATCATCTTGTGGACTGTGGGCACTAATTGGCCAAGCTCACTGTCTTCCACCTATCGCCTGATCTTACCGCCACTCACTTAATTGTATATCATATACAGCTGTCTGTTGTCTACGGTTGGCTGCGCATCCCCAACGACGTGTACACTTAATTGTATATCATATACAGCTGTTTGTTGTCTACAGTGGGCTGCGCATCCCCAACGACGTGTACACTTAATTGTATATCATATACAGCTGTCTGTTGTCTACGGTTGGCTGCGCATCCCCAACGACGTGTACACTTAATTGTATATCATATACAGCTGTCTGTTGTCTACGGTTGGCTGCGCATCCCCAACGACGTGTACACTTAATTGTATATCATATACAGCTGTCTGTTGTCTACGGTTGGCTGCGCATCCCCAACGACGTGTACATTGGGTTAGATGGTGATATGGATGAGATTCTGATTAGTTTTCTGCTTGTATGAATAAGATTCTGATTGGTTTTCTGCCTCTATGGTCCCCGTGTTTCGTTATTGTAGGTGGGAAGGGCGAGGAGTGCACCTCTTGGGCACGGGTTTCTGTACCTGTATCGCAGAGATGACGGGCCAGGTACCCTCGGCGCCTAGGCGAGGAGTGCACCTCTTGGGCACGGGTTTCTGTACCTGTATCGCAGAGATGACGGGCCAGGTACCCTCGGCGCCTAGGCGAGGAGTGCATTTCTTGGGCACGGGTTTCTGTACCTGTATCGCAGAGATGACGGGCCAGGTACCCTCGGCGCCTAGGCGAGGAGTGCACCTCTTGGGCACGGGTTTCTGTACCTGTATCGCAGAGATGACGGGCCAGGTACCCTCGGCGCCTAGGCGAGGAGTGCACCTCTTGGGCACGGGTTTCTGTACCTGTATCGCAGAGATGACGGGCCAGGTACCCTCGGCGCCTAGGCGAGGAGTGAACCTCTTGGGCACGGGTTTCTGTACCTGTATCGCAGAGATGACGGGCCAGGTACCCTCGGCGCCTAGGCGAGGAGTGAACCTCTTGGGCACGGGTTTCTGTACCTGTATCGCAGAGATGACGGGCCAGGTACCCTCGGCGCCTAGGCGAGGAGTGCACCTCTTGGGCACGGGTTTCTGTACCTGTATCGCAGAGATGACGGGCCAGGTACCCTCGGCGCCTAGGCGAGGAGTGCACCTCTTGGGCACGGGTTTCTGTACCTGTATCGCAGAGATGACGGGCCAGGTACCCTCGGCGCCTAGGCGAGGAGTGCACCTCTTGGGCACGGGTTTCTGTACCTGTATCGCAGAGATGACGGGCCAGGTACCCTCGGCGCCTAGGCGAGGAGTGCACCTCTTGGGCACGGGTTTCTGTACCTGTATCGCAGAGATGACGGGCCAGGTACCCTCGGCGCCTAGGCGAGGAGTGAACCTCTTGGGCACGGGTTTCTGTACCTGTATCGCCAGAGATGACGGGCCAGGTACCCTCGGCGCCTAGGCGAGGAGTGAACCTCTTGGGCACGGGTTTCTGTACCTGTATCGCAGAGATGACGGGCCAGGTACCCTCGGCGCCTAGGCGAGGAGTGCACCTCTTGGGCACGGGTTTCTGTACCTGTATCGCAGAGATGACGGGCCAGGTACCCTCGGCGCCTAGGCGAGGAGTGCACCTCTTGGGCACGGGTTTCTGTACCTGTATCGCAGAGATGACGGGCCAGGTACCCTCGGCGCCTAGGCGAGGAGTGCACCTCTTGGGCACGGGTTTCTGTACCTGTATCGCAGAGATGACGGGCCAGGCACCCTCGGCGCCTAGGCGAGGAGTGAACCTCTTGGGCACGGGGTTTCTGTACCTGTATCGCAGAGATGACGGGCCAGGCACCCTCGGCGCCTAGGCGAGGAGTGCACCTCTGTCCAGCAGGCAGGAATGCAGGCAACTAGGCTTTCATAGATCACCCGTGGTCACTCCCTCCACCATATTTCCCTCAACTTTCTGTTGTGCGGTCAGCTTTAAGCTTTACGTACAGTGGGGCTGTCTTCAAGCTCGCTTCTATTACTAGATTCTTTTTTACTGTTTGGGGGGGGGGGGGGGGGGCAATGCAATGCGATGCTGCGTTGTGCTATGCTTACACTTTGACAAACTTCAAATAACCCCTAGCCCGAAATAGAAATTCCTGTCTGCCCGAAACTCTTTCTATCCGTTCTCAATAAAAACTACTGTGCGCAGGGCAGTTTTTTTTGTTGCATTGGGCAAATCCTCCGCGCTGGAAATATGTGATCTGCTCTCTCCATTCAGTTTGAACCGGCGAATTATGATGCCAACAACTTCGGAGTATACCTTATACTGATCCATATGACGATTTAGAGATAATACTATTGAAATCTTATTCAGCATATAGGTAGCACGGCATGGGTGGTATATACTATAATAGCATTGCACTGATAGCATAGCATAGCATAGCATACCATCGCATAGCATAGCATAGCAAAGCAAAGCATAGCAGTCACAGGTACAGGTACAGGATTATAGGGGCCCGTGGTGGCCGACGGCGAGAGCAGTGGCTAGGATACCGAACACCAGGAAGGGCTGGGCGCTAGCCTGATACTTGACATCGTTGGCCACAGGGTCGGGCAGGAAGAACTTATACTGGAAAAACACCTGCGGCGCGATGAGTCCCAGCAGCACCAGTGCGTAGGTGGTCTCCCCGATTGAGTACAGATATCCCGCCACAAGCAGCTGCGTCACGTCGATGGTGCCCACGGTCAACCACTTGGCCTTCTCCACACCGAATGCCACGGGTAGCGATTGCAGTCCCAACTCGCTGTATTTCCACCAGGGCATATAGAACAGAAGGAGAAGGGAGTATGATAAGTATAAGAGGCACGCATGCGGCACATTTTGGTGCAAGAGCAAGGATGCAACGATATGATATGGAATATGGGGTGTGGAATGAACAGAATTGTTAGAAAATAAAGCATAAACCTTTGGGCGCAAGGGGATGGGGGAATGTCAATGCAGAGAGAGAGAGAGCAACTCATATACTATGATGATAGTCTTAAAAGACAAAGCGCACGTACCGGTCTCCCTCTATTGACTTGAAGTCGTTGACAATCGCAATACCCAGTCCTGCAATGCTGTAAAATATAGTGAGCACGGCAACCTGCCACGACAGCTCCCCAAACATCGCCTGGCCACACAGCCACGGCAACGTGATGTAAGAGCTGCCCAGTGCAAAGGACCCTGCCCACCCCGTCGCCTTGAGCTTCAAGGGGGGTGCAGAGTAAATGTAAGATATAAACGAGCCGAAAAGAGTCAGTTTCGTGATGATAGGGTCATCATGCCCAGCCCAGGAGTCCAAACCATAGGCCAAAGCGATCCCACCCAGTAGCAAGGCCCAAATCTGTGTGATCACTTCTTTCTCGCTAATTGCTCCGGATGGAATGGGTCGGTATGGTTCGTTGATAGCATCGATCTCTCGGTCTTCCCAGTCGTTAAGGGTCTGTGTATAGCCGGTGAGAATAGGACCTGAGAGTATCATGCAAGAAAATGCCTTTAATGCATCTTCAATAGCGAGGCCGGTGGAAACTGAATCGGAGTCAAACGGATTCCAAGTGTGATAATTACCAGATGCAGCGGCACCACATGCAACGCCCCAAATTAGCGGTATCCAAGTCACGGGTTTGCATAGTTGGAGGCGAATTGCCCATATGCTTTTCGATTCTGATGCACCCTTTATCCCTAGCAATTGCCGCGCAGCTTTATCACTAGTATCGCTCGGACTTTTCTTAGGGGCAGCATTGAATAGTGCAGTTTTTGATAATGATTCACATACATTTGGTATGCTATGCGCCGTGTGTGTCGGGATGTGCTTATTCAAAACAATTCGTGTTGAGGTGGTGGTAGGCGACCGCCTCAGGACAGAAGGGTGCAATGAATAGCATTCACCAGCAGCGATGGCTGCAAATAATAGAGCGAAAGTAAGCGGCACCATTATCAAACTGATTACCAACACAAGTTTTAAAAACTACCACGATCTGACATTCATTGCATCAACATTAAGAAGTATTACTTCGAGCGCAAATTCCCTACCGGTACTTGGTACTCGCAATTATGCTATCCCAGGATCCGTAAAATATATATACGCTGTGATCAACTTTTTATATGGTCAACACGCCCATTAGAGTAGGTACACTGAAAACGCACGTAACTCGCCCTCCTGGACTCCCACTGGATTCCAGTTAAAACTAAGTTATTAAGTTATCTGAAATAACTTAGGTATAATAAATTTAACCTGAAGTAAAATTTATTTTACTACTAGGATACGTTAAATTTACACTGAGATTTAATTTTTGTAAAGAAAGATAACCATGTTTGTCGGGATATTAGTCTTTGCTTTATCTTTGCTTGCTGTCGCCGGTTCTGTCAGTGGCTACTGCCAGTCTGATATGAACAACCTTGACAACGTTGCCAAGGCGGATTCCAAAGGAAAATACCCGGATGGCTATTGCTATTCTCATGTCGCAGACTATATTGATGCAGTCGGATATGGTGGAATTGATAAAGGCGGTTTTGATGATGCTATTCCTTCACAGTACTGGACCTACGCCTGTAAGTTGTTTGTCTTTTTTAGAATTTACTGTTGATTCGATAAAAAAGAATCTACCACTTTTATTCGTCTCGTTCTATTTTTTTAATCGTATCTTTCATAAAAGATCAATTCGCAGAGTACCTGAATACTGGCGATAATGCGGCTCAACTCTGTCTGGAAAATGTTCAGGCAAAGTATTCAAACAACCCATACAACGCCCCAACAGGCACTATTGTCGTGGTTCGAGCGGGAACTCCTGGTACTGCTAACCCTGTCGCGGGTGATATTGCCGTGATCGGGGACTACGACTTCTTTTGGAACGGTGGTGAGATGGGCTATGGAGGCTCGCAGAACTTTCCGCCAGGTAACGACTATGTGCTGGGTATCTACGAACCTACTGCCTGCACTGGCAGTTGCTCTGGAGGCTCTGTGTGTTCTAGCGACTGCGAGATATGTGTGAAGAATGCTGGTGGCAAGGCCTGCACTGACAGGTGTCAGGGCTGCTCAGACGCGTGCTTGAACTGCATCAACGGTGGAGGTGGCACAGCCTGCGCTTCGCTATGCTCCAGCTCCAGCACTACGGTACAGCATAAGAGGGAGATCCAGCCCTACAACGCCACCTTTGCGAATGGCCGCAAGCCTTATGCACCTTAGTTTCTTACAACAGTAGGGCACTTGGATATGGATATGGACGTTTATTGAGGTGGGGTAACTTTGACCAAGATGATATGCTAATACTTCCTTTGATTGTAGTACGGGAGGTAGGGGCAGTGCCCATACTCCGCATGCCTAATCACGGTAGGCAACAGGGCATTCTACATAGCAGGGGCAAGCAAGATATACTACCAAGCAAGAATATGTAAATTTACTTCCAAGTAATCGATTAAGTATGTTCCAGCATTAACAATTAAATTGCCATAAATGCGCGACAGTGAATTTGGGCGAATTTTATCAGAGGGGAAAGTAAGCTCGAGCACGTGCGGAGGGTCTGCTTAAAATACCTCTGAGATGACCGACATTGACACGTGTTTCCTGGGACTATAATAGAAATGACCTCTATATGTTGGTATGGTGGCACAGAGGAATTAGCGACTTCTTGTCATAAATCACTTCGGATTGAAGAGGCTCCTATAATCATAAAGTTACTTCGACATATTATAAAAGTACCCTCGCACAGCAGCAAGTAATACCAGTAGATGAATGCAGATAGCAACTTACTACCTACTCTGCTACCTTACGGAGGACGATGGAAGGGTTCATTGGCACGTCTGAATTACAATCGCCAATGAGTAGCAGAACTACAGTGCCCACTGCTTAGACAAGATTATGTAGAGCAGTGCAATTATTACTCTGCACTCATTATTGTCGCATCCACACTATATAAAATCAAATCATGCGAGGTACATGTTAGTGTGACCCCAACACACACTGTTAAATGCTCAATCTCTCGTCGCCAAAGCTAGCCTTGAAGCAATTCTGCGAAAGCTGTAACTACCCTCGGCCTCAGGAATAACTTCTACCCTGAGGGATCCATAAGCTATTATCCTTGCTGCTAGAATCACCCTCTTTTCCATTCTCCGCTGATTCTTTTGCTATATTTGCTCCAGTTGCTACCCCTGCCAGTTTAAGATCTCCGAGTCCAACTGTGGGCTTCATTCCTTCCAAGCTCGACCTAACTACCACGCTATCCTGTTCGACTGCAGCTGGAACTACTATCACATCTGCTGGAGCTGGTTTCGTTTCTCCAATACTAGCGCTGCTCGTGGTGGCAGAATTCTCTTGATTTGTTGAAGCTGGGGCAGCAGTGGATTTGCTCTTTTTCTGAGCTGAAGTTGTCCCATCTCGCACCATACCACTCCTGTGAGCCAAGAAAGCGTGGGAATGGGCGCAGCAATGGGGGAGGGGGGATGGGGGAGGGGGGGGGGGGGCGCAGCAATACAGCAATGGTGGGAGATAGGAAGAAAGAAGGTCACAAAAAAGCACCACGCAGTACGATATCCAAGATATGGAGCCATAAATGCCATTATCATAACTTTCGAAAAGATAAGATGAGAAAATAGGAGTATAAAATCAAATAGGTCAATATTCAGTCGTATTAGATATATCGAAGTATACAGTGGCGTTTACGTATATAAGTCGAAAGAGGATACAAAGTGGTGATGTCCTCATCCCCGGGACATCATGTACGCTTACGGCCCTTTGGTTCTTACTCTTTGGACTTTCGCTTTCGACTTATTGTGGTAGTTGATGCGATGGAGGGGTGCATCTCAGAAATATTCTTTAAACGCTTTCTGAGTAATAATTCCATCAGTACATTGCATTCTTGCTGTTGGGAGAGAAAGGGGAGGGTAATGCGAAATTAATACGGTAGTGGTAAGATGATAATCATCTGCTAATAATGTTAAGCTTCTACTTCAATCTGCAAAACAATTTTTACCTGTAAGTGCTCCTTTTCGTCCAGAGTCTTGCATAGTGCACACAACAAACGACAAGGTTTTGTTGTCAGAAAACACAACAACAAATAGAATATAATCATAGTATATACTATCTTTCTTCCAAGGTAGGCTCATACCTGATTCAATATTTCACTTAATATTTTTCTGTCATTATCAACTACAGTCGCGTCATCATTGACTGCTGAATGATGGCTCTCGGCATCAGCAGACATGGAAAGGATGATGATTGCTGGGAAGTGCAAGTTTAATGAAGGGTACCATTCATGGTAGATTGAGTACGAATCGCGCTGTACCAGCTATGAATACAAGTGCATCTACTACGATACTCCCTTACTCGAGTAAGTTATGATCGATGCGAGGAGTCCTACGCCAGTGTCACACTTGGTCCACGGTGGGCTCTTCTTTAATTGAGTAAATTTTTGGGGTCATGTGGCATGCTCAAAAGTTGTTGTAACTTTAATCGTTTAATCAAAACTTAAAGTACATCTGAAGGCGCATCATAATTCTTCAGGCGTTATCCTATACGAAGAAGCGAAGAACACGTCACATTGGTCACAGAGCCTGGGCAAGTATGAATGCTCTGCTAGAAGGATATATTTTGTATTTACATGCCTAATATCTTAGCAGGGAGAGGACGAGTCATAAACATGGTATCTGTGCAGTACTATTATAAATGACCTGATAAACAATCACCCCTATTCTAGTGTATTTGCACCCGGCGGGAAACGGTTCCATTGATCAAATTAACTTATTGTACAAGCCAGCTTCTCGAACATAGGGTGATTGACAATAGCATCTAAATCAGCTCGCTCGTAGTCTCCCAGCCCCGCTCCCCCCACCACGACACCGACACCACCAGTAGTAGCAGCAGCACTAGCAGACCCTACCGACTCTTGCTTCAAGGTTGCGACAATGAGCTTGCGCGCGCGCTTCAGTACCGCTACCTGGGAGACCCCTCTTGAACTTATGAACAGCTCGGGAACCTCGTAAATAGCCTGCAACGCGCGCAGACCCTCTACCTGGATGCTCAGATCCTCAGGAAAGGCATCCATGAGCTTGAAGATGGCATCAACAAGTGCTGTGTTCTGACACATGTTGACAATATCCGTATCATTCACTGCAAGTTCAGAAACCACCATGCATGCCAGCCTGCCCTGCTCTTTGTTACGTCGCATAATCATCTCTTCCAGCAACGACTGCACATTAAACCGGATGAAGTTCTCCCTCGCCATATCATCCGACTGCGCGACAGACCGAATAATCTTGCAGAAAGTGTGTTGGATATCAGGAGAGTCGCCAAGGCTGCGCGTGGCGTTGATCAGCGCCGACGGGGCGTGCATGGCTATAGAACTCATGCCGATCTGATTATCCGCGAAGCATTTGATGAAGCCGATGCCGAGGCGCTGGATGTGCTGGTTTTTCTTGAAGTCGCTCATGAAATACGCAACACAGGCGATGACCGGAGTGCTGTCGAAAAGGTGGATGTTTTGAAGGTAGTTCGATAGTGGGAACATCTCATCCATACAGAAGAAGGCGTGGAGGCAGTCCATCACCTTCTCTGTGAGAAACTCAATGGCTTGTGGCGAGTGGTTCACTGTACTTATGTGCAGAGGCCATGATGATGAATTAGAGCTCGCAGCTCCGACAGTGGTTCGAACACCAGGCGGTAAAGTACCATCAGCATCAGATGCACTCCCCGCCAACCCATTAGCACCATCGCCGCTGCAATAGAGCGGGTTGTTGCTGATCGTAAGATTCTCTTCAAATGCACCGCCAGCCGGTAGTTGTCTTGCTTTGGCCTTTTTGTCTGGTATATTGGCTGACGCGAACGTGCTGAGGCTGGTCGGCATCTCAGGTTCTGACTCACGCATGTGCTCGCTTGGGTTTGGCTTGCTGCCACTGCCACTGCTGCTGGCTAGAGCACCATGTTCTGGCTGACTAGTGGTGCTGGGCGGCGCAGAGCTCCGGCGGAAGCTTTTCATGCGCAACCGGTTGAGAGGGGTTGTAGTGACCTTTAGAGCCTTGCTGCTCATTTTCTTGAAGCTGCTCTTCCCACTCTTCCCATTACTCTTGTCACTAACTCCTCCTCGTCCTCCAGCACCTCTACCGCTTCCTCTTACGTCATCAAATTCACCACTAAAAGCACCACCACCACCACTACCAACGCCACGGATATCAGTTGAGAATGTTGCCATCCTAACCTGCTTTTTGAAAGAGGTGAGGAAATCTAGAGCAATCTGCAGAAGCGGGAGCATCGATCGCACCAGTGTGTCCTTCAGCTGCGCAGTGATATCGGCATTCACCGCTGCTGACACCTTCGCGCTGGTCTGAGACAGCGCACCATCACAGCAGTTGTACATGAGAGAGGCCGCCACTGATATTATCAACGCGAATGTGTGCACGCGGAACATCGGTGCACTGCAGCGCAGCACCTCGAGTACTGTGTCCACGAAGCCCACGTTCAGCAGGGGGCGCAAGGCCAGACTGCCATTGTAGAACTGCCAATGGTAAGAGTCATACGTCGGCAACCACTGCGGTAAGATATTAACATCTCGGACTAACACGCTGCATGCTTTCAGTGCAGCGACATGCAGTCGAGAAAAATCTTCATTCCAGGACGCAGTTTTTTTCGTGCCCTGATGTTGTCGTTGTAGCTGTCGCTGTTCCCGCTGCTCATGCTGCTGTTGCTGCGACATAAGTATATCAATTATCTGATCTTCAACCTCCTTCCGGCAGAATCCCCTGTGCACTAGGCCGGGGCTCTCGCATCCCAGAGCATATATCATGGCACATGCTTCCCCACGCACTTCTTCGTCCCCTCTGCACTTCAAAGCCCTCATTATTAAGAACACGATTGCCTTTTCTCCCTCGAGTTCTATGCGTGGGAGAAACTCCGCCACCTGTGCCATCAGCAGCATCATGGGCCGGAGGCAGTAGATGGGGTCTGCCTGGCTGAACTGGTCAATTATTAGGTGGAGCGATGAGAGCGTTCGGCGCCGCACGGAGCGGTGGCTCTCGCAGAGCGTGAGCAGGGTCGACAGAGCGGAATACATGAGGCGCAGGCTGTGCATGTTGCTCTGCGCTTGAGTCACTAAGTAAGTGGCAGCATCTGCGCTGCCGAGAATGCCACTGCCTCTGTACAGCAGGTGTCGATTCGGATCGTCGAGGGGGCTGCTGCCTCTGCAAGCTATCCCAGCTCCAGGTAAACTCCCCTTGCTTCTTCGCGCATCGGTGCTCTCACTGATGCTATTGGCTGCGGGGTTCTCCTGGTTATCACCCTCACCCGACCTTGCTACACGTTGTGCCCCTTGCATTCCACCATTTGTGTTAGTGCTACTACCTGCTTCACTATTCTGGCCGGTGTTGTCACTATCACTGACACTGCTGTTTTTAGCACTGTTACAAGTACTTTCACTGCTACTGCTGCTCCAAACCTGCCGACTACTCAGCAAGGTTACCAGATAATCAGTCCACTCCAGTGCATTTTCAGGGCTGAATTTTAGAGCCAGTGCTTTTCTATCGTAGGAATTGCTCGAGAGCGCAACCGCCCCCGTGCTCATGGTCTCCATCGTTGGCGGCCGCTTACTCCCGCTGCTAACATTCGTGATAGTGGAGAGCGTGTGAGTGATGCCTTTGCTGCTAATTGGAGGTGTAGTGCTGTCAACTCCCCCAACACCTCCTCCCCTCCCTTTCACTGTGGGCGGCTGCGTAGGCACTGTGCCATCCGACGACTGGTTGGCTGCGATGTACTCTTCAGCGAGAGCCCCCAAGAGCTGGATACATTTGCGCTGCATACCAGGTATGTCTTCCAGGCCAAGCCGCTCATCTGTAAGCAGGTTCCAGATGAGGTCGTACAGCTGTGCCAGGTCGATGATCGTGCCAATTTCTTCAACCAAGCCGCATTTCACAGCCGCGAACACCAGCAGCAGTTTGCGGCTGATATCCGCTACAGACACAAGTTCCCAGCTACTAATGTCAAACTCATCTTTGGGAACCAACTGTTTACACAGGAACAGTATTCTCGACCGCACAGCCTCGATGGTGGCATAGGCATCCAGTTCTGCATCATCGAGAGATACAGTATTGTTACCTTCGCCGGCCACATCATCTGCTATGTCACCCTCATCGACTATGGTTGGCATCGACATGCCCTGCACACGACCATCAGACACTTTCCCAGCTCCAGCTCCAACACTAGTTTGGTAGTCTTGTAGGCTGTAGGCGTGCGCAGTGAAAGTGTGGTGGTGGTAGCTTGGATCCTTATCACTGTCCACCCACACCACGGCCTTCTCAGCAATATAGGAGAAGTGGTCCACAATCAGCGGGGAGAGGTCCATGAACGCAGCATCCAAGGCATCTGTCTTCAGCGGATTCCAGCAGGCCAGGCGCGCTCCCAGCAGCAGCACAAGCGAGTCGACAACTGGCACGTTCTCCACGGTACTGTCATCCCCCCGCAGGGCGCAGACGTCCTCCAGGAGAGTGCAGGCTGCTCTATTGGCGGCCCGGCCTATAGTAACTACAAGTGCTACTACTGCCGATGCTGAAGCTGCTGCGGTATGTTTTGCTGAGGTTGGGGGGTCCTTACCAGAGCTAGGAGCTTGTTGATGGGGAACCTGGGATCTGTCAGTGGTCTCAGAAGCGGAGAGGGTACTCTTGCTGGCATTGGAGATCGGCGCTGTAATTGTTGCTCCAGCTGCTGCTCCTGGGTTCATGGGAACGATTTGCTCGATGAGGCTTTGAACGATGCCAATATCGAAGCACCGACTGATTAAGTACACCATACTGTGTATATAGAAGCGCAACGCGGCTAATGTCCTACACCCAGCAATAGTCCCCGAAGAGGAAGAAGAAGCTGTAGCCACGGACGCACCACTGATGGCGGTGGCGCCGTTTGGTAGTTCCGCGCAGTAATCCTTCTCGTTTTGTGTTCGCTGGACGGAGTGCGCCAGCTGCGCGAAAGAGGCGATGGCTTCAAAGCCAATCGATATGCAGCGTAGCAGCTCCGTGTTGCTTAGCAGGGAGCTGTCTTGTGCCCATAAGTCTTCAAACTTCTTCAGCTCAGCGCCCCATAGAGCCAGCATCAGCCGCCACACCGCCTCGCACACTGCAGCCTGCTGCCCATCAGCGGGGGCACTGATCAGTACTGAAACTGGGACCGAGGCTGGGGCCAAGGCTGGGGCTAAGGCTGAAGAGAGCCATGTGCTGATGACAGTCAAGGTGAACTGGCTCTTCAGCTCCTCTGCCACATTCATGTCTGTAGCAATAGCCTCAAGCAGGTAGAAGCTGTTGGCTGCACATTGAGGGGTAAACGCACAGTCGTTAACTCCAGCACTTGCAGCAAGAAGCTTCGAAGAGACGAAGCGGAAGAGCGCGCTTTCTTTAATCAGGCGCGGGTGTGACGGGTGGACCCTACCCAAGTGAGATACCCACTGAAGTGCAAGGAGCTTGGCTTCCTCTAGATTTTGCTCAGCAGGCAGAGGAGCTTCACCACTCTCTAAGGCTGCTGAGTGTTCTGTCGATAGTACCTTTAGCAGCACTGGCAGGGCTTGGTCAATAAAGAAGTTTGCATTGAACTCCACCTCAACTCTTGGCAGGATAGCGCAGAAGAATCTGCCGCATGGTAGCCAGCAGGAAGGTTGCTCCTTCATGTATCCAATTGCAAAGCTCATCAGGGCGATAAAATTCTCGTGTTTGATTACCTCCGGGAGCGTATCTGCAATCACTGAGCCTGTCATGCGTCATATGTCATGTGTTGCAGATATGAAGATGGATCAAGGTAGGGAAACATAGGATGAGGCCCATCGAGGAAGGGAAACAGATAAACAATAATTATCAAAACAAAAATATCAACATTATTGAAGAGTTATTTTGCTTATTGGTGGGCTGGCATAAATTGAAACAATTATAATATTCCTGTACAGGAATATTGGAATGGATCAGGGAAATTATAGTGAAGGAACAAACGCACCAATTTCAAATATTATGCTGGGGAGCAAATCCAATTTATCGACAAGCAGCTTTAGAGTCGATACACATAAACCATATGCTTTCAATTCCAGTTCAACACGCAATAATGACTCCGCGAGGGTGCAAAGTGTATCACTTTCTAAGCGCAAGTCGGCCGGAGCGTGCGCAATCAGCATTGATAGTAGCCGCAATCCTTCGCCGTGCAACTGCAATCCACCAGCTTCATATCGCCGAACGACAGCAATAACATCTTTCAACGTGTCTATATCAATTTTGGCATTTTTCCATTGCAAAATATACAGGTGGCTTCGGGTCGAGAGCCGTGATAATTCAGACAAGCAGTTTAACGGGTTAGGCCCGCGGATGGACCGTAATACATCGGCAACGTCTGTCATTAGCGTATTGAACTATTTTCTACAGAAACACTATCTCAAAGCACAGACTAAAAAAAACCCTCAGTATATCACTAGGTTGTAGGTAAATGTACAGTGTGACGCGGGTGAATACTGATGCAATCCCGGCAGCAGCAGCAATCGGAACTCTGATGATATTTTCACACCGTGACACAACCCAATTTTTTCCTCGCATTCCCATATTCCCGATTCGATGGAACAGAACGACGTGTGGCTCGCATCTCCCGCTAAGTTAGCAATGGTAAATCAATCACGATATCATAGTTTCGTACAAGCACGAAGAGGAGCATTTCGAAAACCAATAGATTTGAAGATAGTCTGATGCATAATTGTTTAAGCCCTTGATTTTTTTCTCACATTAGAGATTGTTTTTCGCTCATAACGGTCAGGATAGGTGGTGAGCATGCCGTTCAACAGATCCCCCGCTGTGAGAATAATAGAGCTGAGGGATGATTATTGTTGCTTTGAACTAACGGGCACAGATGTCAGTATGGCAAATACTTTGCGCAGAATTATGATAGCGGAAGTCCCTACCCTTTGTATTGATTTGGTTGAGATAGAAGAGAATACCACTGTGTTGCAAGATGAGATCTTAGCACATCGACTGGGTTTGATACCACTTCGCTCATTTCGGGAGGGTGGAATGGATGCATGGAGCTATAATCATGAGTGTGATTGTGATGACTTTTGTGGCAACTGCTCAGTGAGGTTTACATTGGATGAGGATTTTAATAAACTGGCCGAACGGCTGCCTCCTCACCAGCAGGACGTGGCTATATCAATCACTTCACAGGATCTCCACAGCAATACTGCAGAGGTGCGGCCCGTGCACTTTGCTACAGTGGAGGAAGAACAGCGCTCTCATGACAAAGGAATAGTTATAGTCAAGTTAGGTCCTGGTCAGCGATTGAAGTTGAGTGCAGTAGCCAAGAAGGGAATCGGTAAGGAACACGCAAAATGGATCCCGGTAGCCACGGTAGCTCTAAAGCATGATCCGGTGGTCAAGCTCCGCGAGGAAATGTAAGAGAGTAGCGCTTTTGGCATTTATTACCTGTTCTCTAAGCTTTTACACCTAGTTGTATTGGTATCATCGTTAGATTGCAGCTGCCCTGCTTATAATATTTGGTGCCAGCATTTCGAGTTTCGAATGTATCACGGCCAGATGTATCACCAGTACCTTCGATACAAACCATTTTCATTTCTCTTAATTTTAAATTTCATTTTATGGTTTTGGCGACAGTCTCGATCAGTTTACAGAGGAACAGAAGCTGCAGTTAGTGGATTGCTGCCCAACACAGGTCTTCGACTATGACGAGACAACACAGGCGGTCAGCGTTAAGAACCCATCGGCCTGTATATTCTGCAAAGAATGCATCTACACGCTCGAAGACTTCCGCAAGAAGCCCGAGGATAAGCTAGCGGTGGAGGTAATACATTCAGAGGAAAAGTTTATGTTCACAGTGGAGACCACCGGCGCGCTCACTGCAAGGGAGGTGGTGGAGGGAGCGCTGTCCCAACTCACGGAGAAGATTGCACGTATTCAGCGCCTCGTTCCTAACCTCTGAAGCAGTCTATGTTCACAGTGGAGACCACCGGCGCGCTCACTGCAAGGGAGGTGGTGGAGGGAGCGCTGTCCCAACTCACGGAGAAGATTGCACGTATTCAGCGCCTCGTTCCTAACCTCTGAAGCAGTCTATGTTCACAGTGGAGACCACCGGCGCGCTCACTGCAAGGGAGGTGGTGGAGGGAGCGCTGTCCCAACTCACGGAGAAGATTGCACGTATTCAGCGCCTCGTTCCTAACCTCTGAAGCAGTCTATGTTCACAGTGGAGACCACCGGCGCGCTCACTGCAAGGGAGGTGGTGGAGGGAGCGCTGTCCCAACTCACGGAGAAGATTGCACGTATTCAGCGCCTCGTTCCTAACCTCTGAAGCAGTCTATGTTCACAGTGGAGACCACCGGCGCGCTCACTGCAAGGGAGGTGGTGGAGGGAGCGCTGTCCCAATTCACGGAGATGATTGTGTGTATCCGGTGCCTCGTTCCTAACCTCTGAAGCAGTCTATGTTCACAGTGGAGACCACCGGCGCGCTCACTGCAAGGGAGGTGGTGGAGGGAGCGCTGTCCCAACTCACGGAGAAGATTGCACGTATTCAGCGCCTCGTTCCTAACCTCTGAAGCAGTCTATGTTCACAGTGGAGACCACCGGCGCGCTCACTGCAAGGGAGGTGGTGGAGGGAGCGCTGTCCCAATTCACGGAGATGATTGTGTGTATCCGGTGCCTCGTTCCTAACCTCTGAAGCAGTCTATGTTCACAGTGGAGACCACCGGCGCGCTCACTGCAAGGGAGGTGGTGGAGGGAGCGCTGTCCCAATTCACGGAGATGATTGTGTGTATCCGGTGCCTCGTTCCTAACCTCTGAAGCAGTCTATGTTCACAGTGGAGACCACCGGCGCGCTCACTGCAAGGGAGGTGGTGGAGGGAGCGCTGTCCCAATTCACGGAGATGATTGTGTGTATCCGGTGCCTCGTTCCTAACCTCTGAAGCAGTCTATGTTCACAGTGGAGACCACCGGCGCGCTCACTGCAAGGGAGGTGGTGGAGGGAGCGCTGTCCCAACTCACGGAGAAGATTGCACGTATTCAGCGCCTCGTTCCTAACCTCTGAAGCAGTCTATGTTCACAGTGGAGACCACCGGCGCGCTCACTGCAAGGGAGGTGGTGGAGGGAGCGCTGTCCCAATTCACGGAGATGATTGTGTGTATCCGGTGCCTCGTTCCTAACCTCTGAAGCAGTCTATGTTCACAGTGGAGACCACCGGCGCGCTCACTGC